>JARPZY010000017.1:402864-679175 GCA_036172905.1 Meloidogyne graminicola | reverse complement strand
TAAAAAAAGAATAAATAATTTTTAGTTGAGTTCAAAAGAACATGTTGAGTCCAAAAAAATAATGTGCAGCCCCCCCCCCCCGAAAAAATTGCCGTACCCTGTATTAAATCAAATAGTATGTTCATTACTTAGGACACTGGGAATCTAGATTTTTAATTAAGAATATTCTGGGATCTTATCTTAAAAACACTGAAACTTTTAGGTTAATTCCATTAATTTGAATTGATTTCGGACAATGATTAAAGTTTTGGACACCGTGACATCCTGTACAAATTTTTTTAGAAACAAGCCAGTTTTTTACTAAATCATAAAATCTAATAATTTATTCTATATCAAGATAAACTATTAATAAATATTAATTATCAAATAATTTAAAACATAAAAAATTTTAAAGAGTGTTTAGGGGCCGCGAAAGGGCGGTCCCGAAACGCTCGTATTAAATGAAAATGTTGTTTACATTCAAAAAAAAAAAAAAAAAAAAAAACATTGTCTTTTTTTAATTACGTCAAATACATATTTTAATTAAATGCGAAAAGAATAAAACGTACAAATTATAGAAAAACAAAAACAAAATACTTGAAACAAAAGCAAAAGAAAAAAATTAATTTTCTCTTTACAGGAAAAAAAAAAAATTTTGTTATAGCACAAATGATACAGTAGTAACAGCCATCTAAATCTTTTTCTTATACATAAAAGAGAAAAATAATTTTGTTCTTTGCTTTTAATAAAGAAACCAATAAAATAGTAAGAGAAAGAAAGATATAATAATTAGAAGAAAGTGTATTAAATAGAAATTTTGAAAAAAAAAAAGACAAATAAGAGAGTAAGGAAAAACAAATTAAAGAAAGAAAAAACAAATATATTTCTATCTTTAGCGTTCTTCTTACTATTAATTTAAAAAAATATGCGACTCTAACAAAGTTGTTTTTATTTTAAGTAATATATTAAAACCCCCAATCATTTCTTAATATTTACGAAATGAAAAGATTTAAAAATATAAATAGTATTAATTATTTAGTTTTTTTAAATTTTTATTCTAATATTATACATATATTACATAATAGCAACTTAATGTTTAAATGTAAGTATTAAATTAATTTGTAATTTTATTTTTTAATTAAAAAATTTTTTAAATATTTTTCTTTTGAATTAGAAAAAGTTTATAAGTTAAATTAAAAGTTTACAATTTTATTCTAATTTCACATTTTTAAGGGTAAAATATATGTTCAATTAATTTTTTAAAGCTTAATTCGCTTAAACTAAAATTTAAAAGGAAAAATTGCTTTTACAGCCTGCATTTTCAATTTTTTATTCTTTAAGATTCAGTAAACTTTTAATAAAGAAAAAAATATATTATTTGTAGTAGTATATAAAAATACAATTAGATGCATAAAATCTTTAATATACCAATAAAGCTTTATAGGACTCATAAAAGAAAATAAAATTAATTATATTTATTTAGAACTTAAATTGGCTCTATCTTAGGACATGAGTCCCAAATTAGTATATAAATCCTAAAAATGTATATGAGTCCCAAAAATAGTAGGTGAGTCCCATCAACGTATGTGAGTCCCATCGAACTATTCTAAGATACAACCTAGAAGATCAACTTATGTTTGTTCAGCGCACTTTTGGTTTGAACTAAAATATAAGAAGGAAAATTGCGAATAATAACCTGTAGCCATAGATAATACTTTAATCCATAATTTTCAGAGTAAATAAACAAATAATAAAGGGATAATTTAATTGAAAAATAAAATTTAAAGGGATTGATGTATATCCGACATTTTAACGAAAAACTAAAAATCGACCCAAGTTGATCTTCTGCGTTGTATCTTAGAAAAGTTCGATGGGACTCATATATTATTTTTGGGACTTATATATTTTGATGGTACTCATATTCTTTGATGGGACTTATATATTTTTTTGGGACTCATATACTTATTTGGGACTCATGTCCTAACATAGAGCCCTTAAATTTTGAAAAATAAATTAATTACATACATATATGCTTAATATTAAAACGTTAAAATGCCAATAAATTTTGTTAAAATTTTTAAAATTTCTTTCATTTTTAAAAATGGGAATGTTTTATATTTGTTATTAAAGTAATTTTTATTAAAAATTTATTTTTGTAAAAAATTGCTTTTAGAACAACTTATTTAAAAAAAATTTTAAAAATAACCTTAATGTTTTTACTTTTTATTTAACTTTTAAAAAAAGCAAATTAATTTAACTTAAAAGTATTTTTAATCTAAAATAATTATTTTTTAGTAAAAGAAGAGTAAAAAAAAAAAAAAACTACAATAATTTGTGCAAAATTTATAACAATAAATAAATTCGATTAAAAATTAGATTAAATGGAATTATATGTTATTGGCAAAAAACCATAGTTAATAAAAAGAAGAAAAAATAAAACAAGCCTGTTTAGTAATTCCCAACTTCACATTATTTATTTTAAGTTAGACTCTTTAATTAAAATGATTATAAATTTATTAATACAAAGGTTTACTTTGACTTAAAAAAATTATAAAATACAAAAAAGAGCTTTGAAATATTTAACTTATTTAACAGAATAACATTAATTAATTTTTCTTATAAAGATTAAAAAATGAAATATCTAACAAATTTCTGATTAAATAAGATTTTTCCAATATTAAATAAATCTTACTTAATAAATTTATATATTGAGACACTTAAGTGTTAAAATTTTTTAAAAAATAACAAAAAGAGAAAATTAGAACGTTTTGTATTATTTCATTTTTAGAATGTTTTACAAAAAAATTAAAAATGAAATTTTTGAAAAATTAAGCAAGAGAACTTCAAAGAAATTAAATTTTTAAAAATATAATTATGTTAATAATATTAAATTACTTTAAACAAAAAAATAAAATTGTCAAGTGGGAGAAAAAAAATCTTAAAAAGTTTTAAAATTACCAAAACAAAGAAAATTGGAAAAAAATGAGGAAGAAAAAGTAAATGTGTGAAGAAATATTGAAGGAAAAAAGAGAATTAAAGCAGGGAGCGAGCCAACTCAACGCTATTCACTATAACTTTGGAATGAATAGATCATTTTAGGTGTTTTTGGTACCATTAGATAGAGGAGTAAATATGCTACAAAATTACAAAAAACAGAATTCTAGGTAAGATAGAAAAAAAGTTACGTTCGAAAAACTACAGATTTTCAGAAAGTTGGATTTTTTGGAGGTTTTTCGACCGTAACTTTTTTTGTACTTTTCCTAGGAGTCTGATTTTTTGGTATTTTGTAGCTAAGATTCTGTTCTAACAATTGGTACCATAAACACTAAGAAGTACCCAACCATTCTTAAGTTACATCGGCTGGCGTTGAAGTGGTCCGGCGTTGAGTTGACCCCAACCCTTAAAGGAAGTAAGAGAAGAGGAAAAAATAAATGCTATGCACATATGGGGACGGATATTTGGGAACGAACATATGGGGATCAGACGTTTGAAGACGGACCTTTAGGGACAGACATTTGTGGTCCATATTTAAGGACAGACATTTGGAGACAGACACTTGGGGACACCATTTAAGGACAGACATTTGGGGACCACATTTAAGGATAGACATGTGGGGACCATAGTCATTTGGGGACCACATTTAAGGACAGAAATTTGGGGACTATATTTAAGGACAGACATTTGGGGAACAAATTTAAGGACAGGCATTTGGGGACAGGTATTTGGGGACCACGTTTAAGCGGGAATTTGGGGACAGACATATGGGGTCCTCATTTGCGGACGGACTTTTGGGCACAGACTTTTGCGGATCAGACATTTGAGGACGGAAACTTGGGGACCAGACATTTGGGAACGCAAAAGTATTTAAAAAAATTAAGAATTTTGAGACTTATTCGGGGTTTTTTGTTTCTGAACCGATTTGGACAAATGAGATGGAAAATAATAAAAGATGTTGGTTCAACAATTAAGACGGAATTAAAGAAAAAAGAATTTATGTAATTAAATGGAAGTAAATCTTTTTCATTTGAATTAATCAGTAACTTTTAATTTTGAATAATATGTGAAATAAAAATTTGACAGTTATAGATTTATTTAGTTAAAGATGTTTATAAAACTATACGTCAGTGTTATTAAAAATCCCCTCAATAATTAATTAAATTTTAAATTATATGAACGAGCGTTTTGGAGCCGCGAAGCGGCGACAAACCGCTCGTTATTTATTAATATAAAATATGTACTAGATTTTTAAAAAATAAATAATAAAAACTTTAATAAAAAATATTAATTTTGTTTTATATATTTTTAATTAATTTAATTAAACAATAACTGATTGAGGAACACCATCACGTAATGTAACAACTGTATTAGATGGTTCAACTATATTCTCATTTTCTTCATCAAATTCATCAGAAAACATTTCTCTTCCAGCAGAGAAGCCAAGTTGATCATGTGTAATTAAACATAAAATAATATAATTTATATTTTAATAAATCAATAAATTAATATAGTTTTAATTAGTTTAATTAAATTTATTTTAAGGAAATTACCTGGTAAGTGTTTACGTGCAAATAAAATACTAAAAATAAAAATAGCTGAACCAAGAATCTTAAAAATTAATTTATTAATTATTTTAATTAAAATATAATAAATACCATTAATATCATCATAACCATTGTTTTCGACATAGACGAAATGCCACTATTATTATTAATAGGAAGTCCACATTTAAGGTTTTCTTTTGCTTCATAAAGAGTTTTTCCTTTAACATTTTCTGGTGATTTACATCTTTAAAATATTAAATTAAATAATTAAATAATAAAATACTTTGGTTCAACTTTTTCAGATGCTGTTCTCATAGCATTTTCATTTTGCATTAACCATTTAAGTTGGCAATCACAATTCTTTTAAATAAATAAATAAATAAATTATTTATTTATTTACCCAAGGATTTCCATCAATTCTTAATCTTTGCATTGTACTCCAATAAACATTTTTAAGTGTTCCTTCATGTAATGAACTAAAATTACAATTATTTAAATTTATTTGTTTTAATTCTTTTGGTGGAGATTTTCCAAAAGCATTTAAATCAATTTCATTAAGTGATTTTGAATCTGAGAAGTCAATAGTCTAAATATATTTTTTAATTTAATTTAAAAAATATTTTAAATTACTTCTAATTGTTTTAGTCCACAAAATGCACAATTATCAATTCGTTTAAGATATCTATTTCTTCGCATATCTTTTTAAAAATTTAAATTAAATCAAAATTATATATTTTTCCTTTACAAAGTTTTTTAAGATTAGGTACAGCTAAACCAAGTTCTTCTTTATTAAGTACTTCCAAATAAGTATCAGATAGTACAAGTATTTCAAGTTTTGGTAGTTTTTCAGGAGAAATTGCTTTTGGAAGTGTACGGAGTGGATTACCGGACAATGAAAGAGCACGAAGATTACTGTAATAATAAATTATTTAAATTTAAAGGTATACGGTAAGTTTTCAAATAAATCATCGTCTAATTTCTCCAAATGACATGAATCAAGTGATAAAACTTCCAAATTAGAAAGGGAAGAGGATAATACCTAAACATTTAAATTTAATTAAAAATAAATTTTAAAAACATTTTTATTAATTTTTAAATTCCTGTTTCCATCAAGAATTAATTTTTTTAAATTTTTAAGGTTATCAAATACTCCAACATCTAATTTATCTTAAAAATATAATTAAATTAAATATTTAGAAAAAAATATACTAAGAAAATTATCATCTAAATAAAGTTGATGTAAAGATGAAAGATATTTAGTAAAAATATCACTAAATAAAAAAATTAAAATATTTTTAAAATAGAAGGGAAGACTAACTCGCTTAATTCATCCAAATTATTTTTTGTTAATTTTAATTCTAATAAATTAACAAAATTATCAAAAGCACCAGGCTCTATATCAGTAATTTTATTATCAGAAAGATCTAATAATAATAAAGATTTTTCTTGTCCAGGAAGTATTTTATTCTATTTAAAAAATTAATTAATTAATTTAATTTAATTAAAATTAAATTATTTACTTTAAAAAGATAAGTAATTGAATTCCTTTCCAAATGTGCAATTGCAATAGGTCCAACTTCTTTAGGTACAATTAAATTTGCATTTTTTAAATCTTGAGCTCCACATTTTAATGTTTGATTACCTCCACGAATACATTCACAAATTGTTTTATCTTTTTAATTAATTAATTAATTTTTTTTAAAAAGTTTTTATTACCTAAAGATTTATCACAAACATGAATTTTAAGAGGTCCTTTTCTTTCTTCATTTGAATACTTTTAAAATAAATAAAATATTTAAATTAATTTTAAAAAACAAACATGTGTTATTTTATAAGCTTCTGGATCATAATCTTCATTTTCAAATGAATTTTCTTCCAAACTTTGATACCAACTTGTATAATCGCTTTTAATTGGATAAATAAAATAATAAAAAATTAATAATAATAATTTTATATTCATTTTCCTTTTTTTGGTAACTTTTAAATAATTTAAAATGAAAAATTAAATAAATAAATAATTAAAATATTATAATTAATATAATTTTATATATTATATTATATTATTTAATTATAAAATATTTTTAAAAAACATTTATATGAAACTATTATTTAAACATATTTATTTAAAGAATAAAATTTCTGATAAATAGAATATTTCATTTTAAAATTAAATAATAATTATTATTCCATTTATATTTTTTAAATTTAATCAAATGAAATTAAATTTTATTTAAAAAATAATTATAATATAATTAAAAATGTATTTTTAATTTTTAAAAAATAAATAAAAAAAAATATATTTGTATTAATATTTTATATAAATAATATTAATAATTATTTAAAATTTATTTAATTAAATCAATTAAAAACAAATTAATTTTAAATAAAAAAATTTTTTTTGTTTATTTACTGATAATTTTTTTAAAAATTGATAAAATGATTAAAGCTATTAAAAATTAGTTTAAAAAAAATTTTTATCAATTAAATAAATATATTACGAAATTAAATAAATATTTTAATTAAAATGATAAATTTTTAGGTGAGGTTAAATAAGAATTAATTTAATAAAAAAAAATTTAAGGAACTTTTAACAAATATTTTATAAAAATTATTTTTTCTTTTTTAATAACAAGTTAGTATATATTTATCTATTCTTATACCATTTCAGAATTTCTTTCAAGAATAAAACCATGTTCGATTAAATGAATATATTAAGCAGAAAGACAAGCACCTTTTAAAGCTCCAAAACGAATTTGACAATATTTAAGGAGTATTTTTTGAATAAAATTTACTTTCTATTTTTACAATAAAGACCATGTTTAGAAATTCTAGAAATTACGAAATAAATTATATTAAATTATATTAATTAAAATGAAATTTTATTAAATAAAATTAATTTTAAAAATTATTATTATTTAAATTAATAATTTAATGAATCATTAAATAAATAATTTAATTGATATATAAATAAATAAATTATTTTAATTAATTAATTAAAATATAATGTTATTATTTATTATTTTATTAAAATTATTTTTATTAATTTTAATATTTTTTAATAAAATTATTTTAAATGAAGAAATTAAAAATAAATCTTTATTAATTCCATTTCTTGATATTTAATTAAATTTAATTTTAAAAATTAATTTTAATTTTTAAAGTGATCCAATTAAGTGGGAATATCTTGATGGTGGGGTTTGTGGAGCTCCATATGATAAAGGTTATGAATGTTATGATGGTTATACAACAAATACATCTGGAATAAAAGTAATTAAATTTAATTAATTAAAAGGGGGGAATTTAAAGAATAATTTTTAAATTTTAAAAAGAGAAATTATTTACAAAAATTTGTCTTTTATTATTTTATATAAATAAATAAATTAATTAATTTAAATTAATTAATTTATTTTAGTTCAAAAAATTTTAATTACCTTTATATAGTTAGTATATAGTCATACCATTTAATAATAAATATTTAATATTTTATTATTTCTTTCCATTTATTATATAATAAATTTATTTTAATTATTTAATTATTTATTTGAAGTAAATTTTAGGTTAACTCTAAATTTAAAAATATTGTGGTAAATAAATTAAATAAAATTATTTAAATTAAAAATTAATATACATATATTAATATTTTTTAAAATATTCAATTATTGTTTTTATTTTATAATTTAATTAATTTTAAGTGGCATTTTGATAAAAGTTTTTATTTATGTTTTCCTTTTGGTTATAAAGGTTGTGGAGGTAATCCAAATAGATTTGAATCTGAAGATGAATGTTATAAAAGTTGTCCACGTCCTCGTATATATATTTATTATTTAATTTAATATTTATTTAATTTTATAGTAGATATGGGATTTTTTTTATATTAAATGTACTCTTAATAAAAAAGAATTTGAAATTAATGGTATTTGTAATGCTGGAAGTGAAGAATTTTCAGGAGAAATAATAAAATGTCCACCAGGTTATGATTGTAAACCTTTCACAATTTTTAGTTCAGCATCTAACTGTTGTAATATTAAAAATCAAGGTAAATTAATTTAAATTTTAATTTTAATTTAGAAATTTATTTAAAAAATACTCAAAATAAACCAAAATGTAAAAATAGTAAAAATCCTTCTTGGTATTATGGTAAATCTTGTGAAGATGAATTTTGTAATGAAAAAGAAGAAGAATGTATTCAATTAGAATTATTTGCTCATTGTTGCCCTAAATAAATTTTAATTTTTAAAATAAAACTATTACACATTTTATAATTTTTAAATAATAAATTAAAACTAAAAAATAATTTAGATATTATGTGTCATAATTAATTTTTTTTTTATATATAAATAAATTAATCATTACATTATTTAATATTTATATAAATTATATTTAATTAATTAATTAATTAATTAATTAATTTAAAAATGTTAATAATTTTATTTAAAATATTTTTAATTTTAATATTATTATTTAATAAAATTAATTTAAATAAAATTATTTTAGAAGAAGAAAAAGCTAAAAATAATTCTAAAATTCCATTGTTTGATAATTTTTGGTTTTTTTTTTAAATTCAATTTAGAAATGTAAAAGTAATTTTTAGTGATCCAGTCAAATTGAATTATAGCAAAGTAAATTCTTAAAATAATACTTTTGAATTGAAGGATTATTTTTTATTTTGATTCAAAATAGAAAATAATTTACTTATTTATTATAATATTAATTAATATCTTTTAAATTAAAATTATGATTCATCCTTAACTTTAGAGTATATACAGTCGTGGATTTGGCAAATGTGGATTATTATATGATAAAGGTTATGAATGTTATGATGGTTATACAACAAATACATCTGGAATGAAGGTATAAATATTAAAAAATAATTTTAATAAAATGATATATTTTTATACATATTATTATTAAAATTAATTTAATTCTTTCTAATAAGAATCAATTGTTTATTTTATTAATTTAAAAATTAATTTACAAAATTAATTTATTATTCTTATATTTTAATAAAAAATAAAATAATAATAGCTTTGAGGACAAGTAATAATTAACATTATTTTTTTATTTTTTTGATTATATTTATAAAGTTTTTAGTATGTATTATTATAAGTATATTTAAATATTTTATATAAATACTTAATAATATTTTTATAAAAAATTCAGTGGTATTTTGAACCTGAATATCAATTATGTCTTCCTTTTGGTTATAAAGGTTGTGGAGGTAATAAGAATAGATTTGAATCTAAAGATGAATGTTATAAAGATGTCCAAAAATGTGTATGTGTTTATTTATTTATTTAATTATTTATTTAATAAATAATTAAATATTTTGTAGTAGATTTTGTTAATATTGATTTAATATGTAATCTTAATAAGAGGACTATAGTTGGTTTAAATATAACGTATTGTGTTGGTGCAGTTATATGTCCAAAAGGATATAAATGTTCCTATTTTCCTGAAATGAATGGAATATGTTGTAATATTAAAAATGAAGGTTAATTAATTTTAAATAATTAATTTAAATTTAGAAATTTATTTAAAAAATACTAAAAATAAACCAAAATGTAAAAATGGTCAAAATCCTTCTTGGTATTATGGTAAATCTTGTGAAGATGAATTTTGTACAAAAGAAGAAGAATGTATTCAATTAGAATTATTTGCTCATTGTTGCCCTAAATAAATTTTAATTTTTATAATAAATAATTTAAATTATTTTTTTTATTTTTTTACTCTTCAATGACTTTAATTAAAATTGAGAATTAAATTATAATTAACATTTTTATATTTTCTAAAGTAAATAAATATTTTTATTCTGTGAATTAATTTAAAAAAATTTTTAATTAAACAAACTACATTAAATTAATTTAAATTAATTCAAGTGAATTAATTTTTTAATTAAAATATAATTTTTCAAAAAAAAATATTTAAATGTAAACATTAAATAAAATAAAATATTTAATTTTTTCTTTAATTTTCAAGTGTTTTTTTTTTTATTTTAAAAATATTTTTAGAACTTAACATTTTGTTTTATTTTTTCTTATAAAATTTAATTTTTATTTATTTTAAATCTTTTTAATTAATTTTCACTTCAATTAATTAGAAATATTTAAAATAAAAAATTTTTATTAATTTTATTATTTATTCTTTAAAGTTCCACACTTATTTAATTAATTAAATAAATATTTATTTAATTAATATTTAATAATAAATTAATTAAACATTAAATTAATTTTTAAAAATTAAAAATATTTAAATTTTGCATGATTTTATTATTTACTAATTAATTATAATTTTTAATTTCTATTAAAAAAAATAATTAAAATATATTTATATTTTCTACAAAATTAATTTAATAAATTGCAATTAAATTTATTAATTTAATTATTATGTCTCAAAACTAATAATACTGTAATATTAAAATATTTTTTATTTAATTAATTACTTTAAATTTTTTAATTTCGTTTTGCGAACAAATAAAGACTATAATTATTTTGTTTAATTAAAATATATTTATTTATTAATCATTCCATTTATTATTTTTTCAAATTCTCTCTTTTTTCAATTTCACCAATGATCAATTACAAATTATTTAAAAAAAATTAAAATGACTAAATTAAATAATATATATACTATTTAATGTAAATATAATATTTAATTATTATTATTATTTTAAATTAAATATTTATTGCACATTCATTTATTTAAATAATAAAAAAAAATTAATTATTACATCACATTTATTTTTAATTAATATATTATTTATTTAAATTAATTTGAAAAACAAAAAAAAATTAAAAAACCGGCTGAAAAATTTGACAAATAAATTTAGAAAAATAAAGTTAAATTTGTTATTTACTAAAATTAAAAAAAAAAAAATAAATTTTAATTATTCCCGTGATTTTCATTTAAAAAAAAATTTGTGTAGAATGATTAATTAATTATGGTAATTAATTTATTTATAAGAATGGACTTTGAAATTAGAATATTTAATGTTAATTTATTTTAATCTTAATTAATTAATTGATATTAAATATTCGAATAAATATTCTTTTTAATTTTTTAAAAAAAATTTCTATAAATAGTCCAATAAGTTTAAATATAATAAAATATTTATTAACTAATTTAATTATTTTTACAATTAATTATTATATTTTAAATAAATATTTTAAATAATATTCTTTTAATAAATAATTAAAACAATATTTAATAAATATTTTAATTATTTAAATAAATATTATTTATTAATTTATTTGTTCTAATTTCAAATAAAAAAAAAATATTATATTATTTAAAATATTTTAAATAAAATCCTGTTTTCCTCCCAATTTTTATTTATTTTCTAATTTAAAGAAAAATAACAAAAAATAAAAAAAAAAGAATTAACAAATTCACTATTTTTTTTTCTAAAAATTTCTATCAGTTCGCGCCACCCTATTTACACATTTTTCGACCTTCAAACGTTAACTAGTAACACAAACTAACACTCCAAACAAAATTTATTTTCTTTTATTTAATTTCTCTCTTTTTATTAAAATATTATTTGGATATATATACATAAATATTTATTTATTTATTTTTATTTTTATTTCGAGATCACATTTACTTTGTAAACAAAATTTTTTTTTAAATTTAATAATAAAAATATTAGTAATTTAATTATTTTATTTTTTGTTTACTAATATATTTTTATTAATTAAAAATTAAAATAAATATTTAACAAAATAATTATTTTTTAAATTTAATTTTTATTTATTTATTAAAATTAAATTAAAAAAAATAATTATTTAATAATATTTAAAATATATATATGTACAATATCTAGTTTTATTTTATTAATTCAAATCCTATTTATTTATTTAAAATAATATTTCAAGAACTACACTTCAAATTAAAGTTTAAATATATTTATTCTCTTAAAATGTTCTATATTAGTAATAATAGTTCCGATAAGTATTTTTTTTTTATTTATAAATTATTAAATTAAAAATATTAATTTAAATAAAATTTTATGTTTTAAAAATAATATTTTAGTAAATAAATTTGTTTTATTAATTAATTAAATTATAAAATAAATAAATATTTATTTTAATTATTTCTTTAATTTTTTAAATAAAATATCTATTTATTAAAAAGAAACATTTTAAAAAATTAAAAATGGATAATTTTTCTTTTTTTTTGCTTTTTATTTCAAAAAATTGTTTTTAACCACTTTTTATTTTTGTTTGATTTTTTCTTTCAATTTGCCTTTGACTGTCTCTCTTTTTCCGATCCTCTCCATAATGGCCCTCTTTAAAATAAAAAAACAGGAAAATTGCTGAGTTTTTTTTTTTGTACAACTTCTCAACTAATTTTCTTTCTCTCCGGTTATTTTTTCTTTAAATAATTTAGAGAATTATATACACTAAAAATATATTTTTATACATAATATTTATTTATTTTTTTTTTTTTGCGCGATTGACGAAAAAAAAAAATAAAATAAAATAGAGGGAAATTTGATTGAATTTATATTATTATTATTATTTGGGTATATATATAATTAGTATTTTATTAAATATATATAAAAGTAAAAGTACATAAATTTTATTAAATAAATTATATTTTTTAATGTAAAAATATTGTTATTTAAAATAAGAGAAAATATTTTATTTTAATTTTAAATAATTAAAAAATAATTTTTATTAAATAAAATTATTTAAATAATTTTTGATAAAACAATGAATTAATAATTTTTAATTAAATAATTATTTACATATTATTTTTAATAACATTATTTAATATATATTTAATATTAAATTAAATTTAAAATTAAACAAATAATTTTTTGAAAAATAAAAAAAAAAAAAATTATTTTTTATATAAAACATTTAAAATAACTTGTCCAAAATTATTCCAAAAAATCCCTAATTTTTCCCCAAATATATTTTATATAATTCTCTTCTGATTGCGCTACTAATAAATACTCTTTAAAATCCTCTTTATTTTTCAAATCCTTCCTTCCTCTTTATTTTCCTTTAAATAAATATAACCAGCTGGTGTTTGTTGTGTTTTTTATTTAGTTTTTTCTTTTTGATTATTAAATATATATAAATGGATACTTAAATATTCTACTTAATAAATATATATTTGTTTTATTTATTTTTTTTTTTTTTAACAAATATTTAAATATTTAATAATAATTATTAAATAAATAAATATATTAATATAATCCTTTTTATTTTATTTAATAAAACTTGAATTATATATATATTTATTTTTATATTTATCTAAAATCAAGTTTATTTTTAAATAAAGCTTTCAAAAGAATTTTATTAATTTAAATTTTATTTATTTTATTTTATATATAATTTTATTAAATTTAAATAATTTAATTAAATAAATTTTAAAAAATAAATATTTTTATTTAAATTTTTTATTTTATTTTATAATTTTATTAATAACTTAAAAATCATTAAAACCTTTTACTTCTCAAGAATTCTTTAAAAAATATTTAAAATTATTCTTTAACCTTAATTAAAAATTTTATTAAAATTAAATGTTTAAAAATAAATTATTTATATTTATTCCTTTTTTCTTTTTTTTCATGTCAGAGTGCGCGAATTTTAAATAAATAAATTGATTTTATAATTTATAAAAAGCTTTTAGGTTTTTTATAAAATAAAAGAAAAGTTAAAGACAAAAGGATTTTAAATAAAATTAATTTTTTATTTATTTTATTTAAAAAATGTTTTTAATTTTTTAATAACAACTTTTATTTTTTATAAATTTTAAAAAATTTTTTTAATAAATATCACACAACTTTAAATTGAAATTAAATTATTTTAAATAATTTTTTTTTAATTAAATCAAATTTTATTAAATAATTCTTTTTATTTAGTTTAAAAATCTTTTTTTTTAAATAAATGATAAAATAATTATTTCATAATTCTATTAAAATATTTATTTATTTAACGAAAGAGATTTAAAATAAATAAATAAAAAAGATTATATTAATATATTTTAATTATTAAATAATTTAATTAAAAATTAAATATTTTTATTTTTAATTTATTTTTGAGCAAAATAATATTTTTTTTTATTTAACTTTTTAAATAAATCTTTTTTTTTTCTCTTAAAAAATAATATTCATTAATACACATTTAATTACTTTTTTTTTTTATTTAATAAAATATAATCAAAAATAGATACATATATACTTATATGTACAGTCTCATTCATTCCCCCCACACACAAACAATTTTGTCATTTTTATTCCCTTTTCTATTTTTATTTTTTCTTATTCTTGAAAAGAAAATTTAATAGAAAATAACATTTACTACAATTTATTTATTTTTTATTATTTATTTAGTTGAATTATTTAGATTTAATAAAAAATAAAATTAAAATATTATTAATTAAATAAAATTAATTAATTAAATATTAATTAATTTTTAAATATATTATATTTAATTTTATATTTAACATTTAATTTTTTTTAAATTTATATTTGTTATTATTTAAATTAATTAATTATTCCTTTTATTAAAAAAAAAAATAATTTTTAATTTAATAATTAAATATTTTTTATATTTAAAAAATTAAAATTAATTTTTTTTTTACCATTTTTCCTCTATTATTTAATTATTTTCATTAAAATTTTTTTATTATTTTTCCCTTTTTTTTAATTTAATTTTTTATTAAATTAAAAATAAAAATACTTGACATTTATTTATTATTTACATTTTCAAGTTTTACATTAAAAAGTACCTTTATATAGGTATTCTCAATGATAAAAATTTAAAAAAAAATAAATATTTTTAATAAATAAAAATATTTATTTTTGCACATTTTTTAAGTTGTTTATAAAAACTTTTTTATTTTTAAAAAATAAAATTTTTTAAATTTAATTTTTTTTATCAATTCAAATCAATTATAATTTAAAAAAAATTATTACAAATTTCTATTCATGAAATATATTTTTTTAAAAGAAGCAACAAAAAAAAACATTTATTCATTTTTGTTTTTAAATTAAATAAATAAAATTAATTTTTAAATCAAAACACAAACGTAAATTTAAAAGAAAAAAAAAGATTAAATTATTCTTTTACACAATTTAATTATATTTATTTATTTTATAAGTACTATTATTTTTTTTTTAAAGTTTAAGCAATTTTTTATATATAAAAATAATAATTTAAGATTTTATTTAAATAATATATACATATATATTAAAAATTATTTAAATAGAATATATTTATTTATTTATTAACATAATTTATAAAATATAATATATACTTTTGTTATAAACTTTATTTAAATTTAAATTAATTAATTAATTTTTGTACTTAACTAATATTATTTAATTTTAAAAAATAAATAACCTTTTTACATAATAATATTAAAATTAATTTTATTTTTATTTAATATATATATAATTTAATTATTTTAAATATTTAAATTATAATCTTTATATATATATATAATTATTTAAATAATTACTAATAATAATTTATTTATTAAAATATATCATCATTTATTAATTCCCCCAATTATTATTATTATTGTAATATATAATTTTGTCATTTTTTGTGCATTCCTTATAGTGACAGCTGACCATACTAGTAGAAAAAAAAAATTAAAAAAAAAATTTTTTTTTAATCGCTTTTTATAAATTGCGCTCCGCTCTATTTTTCAAATATGGGGCATTTAATATATGTATAATTTTAATATAAAGCTTTAAATATTTATTTATTATTATTAAATATTTATTTATTGCTATAGATAAAAGAATTAATTTAAATTTATTATTTAAAATATTTATTTTTTAATTTTAAATAAATCCCCAAAGGCATTTAAATTTTAAAAAATAAAAACTAAATAATATTGATTTAGTTTTCCCGCTGCTTTATAAAGTAGAATTAGCGTAAAAGAACTTGCATGTGCAAGGCCGAATAGAGTAATATATAAACTAACATATAAATATATTATTTAATAATTAAATAATATATCCCCTCTTATATTGTATATATTTAAATAAAAATTAAATAAATTTTAATTTTATTTCCCTTTTTAAATTAATTTAATAAATCCTTTTTCTGATCTTCTATTTAAATTAAAAGAATATATTCTTTATTAAATATTTTATTTTTTAATTAAATATTTAAATAAAATAAAGATAAAATTATTATATTAATATAAAATCTGTTTAAATAAAATAAAAATATTTTTAAAAAATTAAGAATTATTTAAACAGAAATAAATTTAAATATAAACATTTTTTAAAAAAAAACTTTTTTACTAAATTTTTTAATAACCCAATTCATTGACAAAAATTTTTATTCTAACAAAACAACTTTTTTTTTTTTATTTATTTCCCCACAAAAATCATTCACTCGTCGATTGGTCCTCCATCCAATTTTTTTTTCCTTTTTTTTTTCAAACAAGCCTTCCCTCTTCTCTTCTCCTTTC
Source organism: Meloidogyne graminicola (assembly GCA_036172905.1). Lineage (NCBI taxonomy): Eukaryota > Metazoa > Nematoda > Chromadorea > Rhabditida > Meloidogynidae > Meloidogyne > Meloidogyne graminicola. The sequence continues at coordinate 662,214 of JARPZY010000017.1, read as the reverse complement.
TTCATCCGCCCAATCGTTGTTGATTACTTACTCGTGACACTCTTACATTTTTACATGTACATATATTTTTAAATATATTTTATATATATATATATATACACTATTAAGTGTAGAATATTTCTTTCCCTCTTCTTTAGTGCGCGATTTTTTTTTCTTTTCATTGCTTTTTTGATTTTAAATTTTGTTAATTGCTGAAACTTTGTGTTGTTTTCAAGTTTCTTTTTTTTCAGTGAAAAAAAAAAATAAATGAAAGTGTTTACAGTTGGGCTTGATCAGAAGCCTGTTGAAGAGAATAAGGAGAAGACTGGTATGTTTTTATTTTTAATTTTTTTTGGCTAACCCATAAGATCGAAAAAATTAATTTTAATTAATTCATAAATAAATTAAACTTTTATTTATTTAATTTGCCTAAGGCATATTCTTAGATTAATTTAATTCCCCTTTTTTATATATCTTTTTAGACTCTCCACCACCTGTTTATTCAAAATCTGAAACACGTATTCCTCTTCCAATGGGACCTGAACTTCCACGTCCATCACTTCCTATACCACCACCACAACCAATTATTGTTCGTAAATCACGTGGTTATAAAGGAATTCTACTTGTTATGCTTTCTGTTTTCCTTATGGCTATTTTTGCTCTTATTTTATCTGAAATGGCATATAGCCGTCAACGAGACGAAAATTTCTTTAAACTTCGTTGGGCTGAATTAAAACAACGTTTTGGTTATGATAATGATGGACAAATAGATTATTATTCACAAGCTGCTAATGCAATTGGTGATAAATTGCTTAGTTTAACTAAAAGGTTTGTTTCTCCCTATATATTTTTATTAAATTATTCATTTATTTATTAGTCAATATTAATTTAATAAATTTAAAATTTAATTAATAATTATTTAATTTAAAATTAATTTAATTTTTAATATAGTAATGAATTATCTGTCCCTCGTTTCCCTCAATCACTATCTCAAGAAGAAGATAAATCAACTAGTAGTTCAACAACTTCAGAAACACCTATTGTAGCAATTGATACTTTCCCAATGTCTCCATCTTTTAAAATTGGTAATTCTGATTCTTCTTCTTCTTCTCGTTCTTCTTCACAAACTTCTTCTGAAATAGAACTTCCACAACATCCACTTTTTGGTTCTAATAATTTAAATGGTGCATTAAATCAAATAAGAGATGCTCGTTTTAAATTCCTTCGAAATATTTTACAAAAAATTAAACAACATGCTGAAGATATTGGATTTGATGGAACTATGCAGGTAAATAAATAAATATAATTTTTAATATTATTTTTTTTAAATTTAATAGATAAATATAAATTTTTGAATTAATTTATTTTATTAAATCTTTAATAGTAAATTAAATTAATTCTTTAAAAAAATTTTTTTTTAAAGGTTTCAATTGTTGAGGTTGAACCTCAAAATAGTGATAGTAGTTCTATGTCAAATGAAGATAATAATAATAATAATTTATTTAATAATAAAAATTGGCAATCATCAAATATTTTCCAACAACGACCCCAACAACAATTCCTTCAATTCCCTTCTTCCTCTTCTTCTGGTCATTTCTTTCCTCATCCAAGGCCTTTAGTTGAGGATTTCAAAGTTTAAATTTAAGGGTTTTTTAATTAATTAATTTTTTATTTTAAAGAATTCTCGTTCTTTCCTTGATGGATTTGGTGAAATGCATCAACCATCATCATCTTTTATGCAAAATAATCAAATTGGAGAACAAGAAGAACAACAACGCCCTCGTTATTTCTCTCCTTGGGCACTTCAAAATGAATTACCTTCATCAAATTCATTTATGCCATCATCAGAAATACAACAACAACAACAACAAATACCTTCTTTTATTGACAAGTTAGAATATAATAATGAATATTTTAATCTAATTTTAATTTATTAAGCCTTCGCTGGCCAAGAATTAATGGATTCCGTCAGTCTTCTCCAGAATTACTCTTTTTCCATCCTTTCTTCCAACAACAACAGCAACCACAAATGAATATTCGTTTCCCTCCTCCTCCACCTCCACCATCCTCTGAATGGGCTCATCCTCAACAAAATAATTTATTTGGAGGAAATAATGGTGGTGGAGCTTTGCCCCGTCCCTCATCTTTTGAACATTGGAATAATGGAGGAGTTGCCCAACAACAACCACAAATACCACAAAATATAGGAATAATGGGTGTTGGTCGTCCAGTTGAACAACAACCAATTCAACAACAACAACAACAGAATATTCCACAACAACAACAGGTACTAAATTTATTTAAATAAATTTTAATATATTATTTTTAAATTTATAGCCAGAAATTAAACTTTCTGCTCCTTTAATCGTTGCTGGTGATAGCAATGATGTTAAATCCCCAATTGTTACTCCACAACAACCTGGACAACAACCACAACAACCTAAACAAACAGAACAAAAAGACTCTTCATGGATGACTCCAGATTTGTTGCCAAGTTGGTTATTTGACAGTATCTCCTCCCGAAAGTCAGACAATATTGCTGCAGGCCCTCCTTCCCCTCAACAACAACAACCTGCAGAAGTTGTTTCTCCTAAATTTCCTTCTGTAAATGTAATTGATAGTAACCCTTCTTCGGGAAGTAATAGTGGAAGTAACTCAAAATCTGTTGCTGATAATGAAGGAAATAGTCGAAGTGAAGAAATTGATAACACCCCAAATCGACCTTCATCTGATGCTTTACCTGTTGAAAATTCCAAAATTATTGATAGTGCAAAAGGAGAACTTGAAAAAATTAAAGACGATAAGGATGATAAAGATGATGATAAAGATGATAATATTGGAACTGGACATCAACCAGAAGAAGTTATTGAAGTTGATGCTGCTCCACAATTAAGTGAACAACAACAACAACAAACTGAACAACAAAATAGTAATAATAATAATGAACAAACAAAAACTGAACAAAATAATGAAAATAAAGATCAAACAAAAGAACAGAAAAGTGATGATAAAACTGAAGTAAAATCAGTAAATGTTCCATTACAACAACAAAAGTTCCTCCCTGAAATGCCTTCAGTTTTCTTCCAGGTTTCTTATATTTTCTTAATTCATTCAATCAAAAATTACTTTTAAAATTTTGGTTATTTTTTCTGAAAAAGGAATTATTTTATAAGAGGAAAGAAATATCTAAAAAGGATTTTTTTAATTAAAAATATTTTATATTAATTTAAAATAATTATTTTAAATTAATTAGGTTGATGATCCATCTAATGATCAACAGGCGGCAGCGAATCAACCTCCTCAAGATTCCTCTCTTCGTTTAGCTGAAAGAGCATAATTAAGATATGGTAATGATAAAAATTGATATTTTTTAATTTTATTTTTTTTTCACCAAATCTCTAATCAAAAACACAAAAACACACATGGCCTTTTGACTAAAATTATTTTAAAAAAAAAATAAAAATTTGTTTCAATGATATATTCAAATATAAACATTTATATAAATATATTAATTATATTCTACTATTACTACATACATATGTATTTGGTTTGTATTGTTCTCTTAGTATAAAAATGATTTTCTTTTTTCAAATTTGAATTGTCAAATATATTTAAATATTTATTTATTAAAATAAAATTTTAAAAAAAAATTTTTTTTGGAAGAAATATTTTTATTAAATTTTAAATAATTCTATATAAAAATAATTCACCTTAAATTTTTAAAATAATACAAGTTTATAAATCAAGTAAAATTTTGGAGAATTAAAAATAAGCTAATCAAAAAATAATAAAATCTTTGAAGAAATTTAATATAACTTAATAATTGTCAACATTTAATGTAAAAACGAAAAAAAAAAAAATTTTTTTTATATTCATCTACATCCTTTAGTTTTAAAATAATTTTATAAATTTTAAGTATACTTTAAATTATATTTATTAATAATAATAATATGTTCTAAATAAACTTTTATAAATTTTATTTATATTTTTTAATTTATTCCCTCTACTATTTTTTTTATTAATTTTACCCATCCTCATACTCATACACCTGCTTTTTCCCCTCTACTTTTTAAATTAAAATTCGATGGAGGTGCGTGTTCGTGTGTGAAATTGATTGAGAAATTTATTTTATTAAAAAAAAAAAAGGAATAGTTATTAAATCCCTATAAAGCAGACATTTATTAAATTTTAAAATATTTAAAGTTTTATTTAATTAATTAATTAATTATTTTGTTCTTATTTTTTAAATTAATTAATGATGATTATTTTGTTTTATTTTTATTAATAAAAATATTAATTTTAAATTATTTTATTTTTATTTTACTTGTATTATTTTAAAAATTTTTACTAAAATAATAATTTTTATTTTATTTTAATTATTTTTTTAAATTAAAAATATTTCCCAATTTAATTAAATTAATTTTTTATTTATTAATTTTATTTTATAGCTTATTATTTCATAAAAATATTTTTTAAATAAAAAATATGAGTAATAATAATGATAAAAATACAAATAATAATTCAAGAGTTAGTGATTTATTTGATCAATGTGATCGTGGACAAAAAGGTTATTTAACTAAAGAAGATTTACATCAAGTTTGTCCTCAACTTTGTGATGAAGAAATTGTTTTTATTTTTTCTTGTTTAGATACTAATAAGTTTATTTAATTAATTTATTTAAAGTTTAATTATTAAATTAAAGTTCTGGTTTTATTGATAAAGAAGAATTTTGTGCAGGTTTTGAAGAAACTCTTTTTAAAGGGGAAACTAGTGGATTTGGGGGAATGCAACGTAAAATTAGTTCAAATGAATATTATGGGGATAATGAAGGAAGGGAAAGTCAAGGAAGAATGGAAATTGTTGAAGAAGAATTGGAAATTGAAGGAGAAATTAATAATAATGGAGAAGGAAGTAATAATAATAATAATAAAGTAATAATACAACAAAGACAAAGACCTAAACCACCAAGATTAACAAAAAATCAAACAATGAGAGGACCTCCACAAATGACTTTAGATATTCCTTGGTATTTTAAATTAAATATATTTATTTATTTAATATTTAATAAATTAAAGTAAAGAAGAAGTTTTACAACTTTATGAGGAATTACAATCTTCTGGTGTACCTCAAATTATGAATCGATTTGAGGAAGTAGTTGGAAATTTATGTCGTGAAATAGATCAAAAACGAGATGAAAATGAACGTTTACATCAACAACAAAGAGCGTAGGGATTTAAAAAAATATTTTAATTTAATTAAATTAAATTAAAGTGAACGTGAGAATTATAATAAAAGAATGCAAGCACTTGAAAATGAAATTGATCAACAATTATTAATTGCTGAAAAAAAAGCTAGAGAAGAAGTATAAATTAATAAAATAAAATTATTTTTATTTTTAAAAAGGAACGTGAAAAATTGGCTAAAGAAAAAGAAGAATTAAAAGAACGTTTAGAAGCTGAAATGTCTGAACTTCAAGGAAATATTGAACATTTACAGAAAATGGAAAAAATGTTGAAAAAGGAAGCACAAAAGAATGGAAATCAGGAAACTCTTAAAGATAAATTAGAGGTAATACTATTAATTCTTGAAATGTTTAATAAAATTTATATTATACCCTAATGATCAACATAAAGAAGATAAACCTTTAATTTAATAAAGAAGACAATTAATTTTAAATATTTATCCCTAAATAGTATTACTCCTTCTATATAATATTTCGTTTGTTGTTCTATTAGAAGAAATACGGTATCCATCGAAAACCAACAATTATTTTTAAATTAAAAAGAAAATTAAATTAAATCATTATAAAAATTATTAAGGAAATTGCTAAAGAGAATAGAACATTAAAAAATAATTTGGCAGAAAATCATTTGGAAATGACTTTAATTAAAGCAGAATTAGCTGAAATAAAATCAGAATATGAAAATAAAACACTTCTTCAATCCCTTAATGATCATAGTCAACCTAGTGCTATTGAAGCTGAACAAATACAAAGACAATTACAATTACTTTAGTAAAATAAATAAATATAATAAATATATTTATTTATTTAGTGATGCTAATAAACGTTTACATGATACAAATGGTAATTTACGTGATGCACTTGATCAAAGGACTTCAGTAATTAAACAAATGAATATGGTCAATTTAATTTTTATTTTATTAATTAAATTAATTTTTTAAAAGAATTTTTTAAAAAAAAAGTCTTTATTTTTTTTTTTAACAATTTTTATTAATTTTTAAAATATTTACAAATTTAATTTTCATTTACTTTATATTTAATTAATTCCCTAATTCTATTTATTAGTTACAACAAAATCCTTCATTTGGCAATTATTTAACTCCATATTCTCGACATGATTCAGCAACTTCTTATCCAGATGGAGGTACTTATACTCCATCATCTCATCAACATATCCCTAATACAATGAATGCTATAGATGACGATAATGGTTTGTTAATTAATTAAAAAGGAAATGGTAATAAGTGGAAAATAATAAGGAAATGGGGGAAGAGAGTAATTACATACATACATAATTATGTATGTATTAATCAAGAAATGTCTAGCGATCACGAGAAAATAAAATTTTGCTTTAAGAGTTTAAAAATTAAAAATGTGGGGAAAAGACAATTAAATTTAAATAAATTAGTCAATATTAAAATTTATTTTAATTTAAATTTTATTTTTAAAAATAAACAATCTAGCTACCTATTTTTTTCTTAAATAAATTATTGTAGAATGGAATTAAATAATAATAATTATTGGAAACAAATATATATTCCTCCTTGGGACCTTTTAGCTAATAATAAACCCTCCCGCCAACCTTTTGGCACTTCACCAGACAAATTTTCTCAAGACTCAGGATTTCCTCAACGTGGAGGTTGTTCAAGGACAACATCTTCCTCAGACTTAGAATTATTTCGTTGTGCATCAGTAGATGCTCAATCTACAATGACTGGTGGATTAGATCCTCACCAACAACATTTACTTATGATGAGACAATTTTCTCCTAATTCTATGATTAATGGGGGAATGGTAAGAAATTTAAAAATATAATATTAAAATTTAATTAATTATATAAATAATTTAATTAAAAAATTAAAAAAAAAATTTTATTATTCACAAAATTTAATTAATTTTTTAATTTACTTAATAATTAAGTGTATCCAAGAATTTTCTGGTACTCCAGATCGTACATTTCGTGTTGTAATGTGTGGTGATGCTTCTGTTGGAAAATCTTCTATAATTATGAGAATTATTAAAGGAGCATTTCAACAAAATATTGCTAGTACTTTAGGTAATTAATTAATTAATTTATTTATTTTTAAACTATTTAAGGAGTTGATTTTCATGTAAAAAGTGTTAGAGTTGGTACTCAAAATATTGCTGTACAATTATGGTAATTTATATTTAAAATTAAATTAATTTTATTTAAAAGGGATACTGCTGGACAGGAAAGATTTAGAAGTTTATGCAATTCTTATTTTAGAAGAGCAGATGGAACTATTCTTGTTTATGATTGTTCTATTGATAGATCATTTTTAAGAATTCGTGATTGGATTGAAACAGTAAAGGTCGTTTAAATAAATAAATATTTTAAATTAAATAAAAAAAATTTTATTTTCTTTATTAAATTGTTTTAATAAAAAAGGGTCTTTATTCTAATTATTGAATTAACCCAATGAATATTAAGGTTAACGGAATTTCCGGATTTCCTTACTTTTTCCGGATTAAATATTAAATGGTTATTTGATAACATTAGTGTTGATCTTTAGGGTTTACCTTTATTATTTAATATTTTTCTTTAATTCCTTTTAGTATTTTTCTAAAAATTTTATAAATAAATTAATTAAAAATAAACTAATAAACAAAGGATGCACAGGACTCAACAATGAAAGAAGTTCCAATATTATTAGTTGGAAATAAAATTGATTTACGTAATGCTCCTGGTGCACATGAAAATTCTTCAAGTTTTGTTTCAAAAAAAGAAGGGGAAAATCTTGCAGAAGTTTTAAATTAATTAATTATTTTAAATAATATTATTTTTTGTTTAAAGTTATTATCTACTGATTTTATTGAAACTAGTGCTTTAGATGGAACAAATGTTGAAACTGCTTTATTACTTCTTGTTGGGTTTGTTTTAATTATATAAATTAATTTTAATTAATTTAAATTAAAGTGCAATGATGAAATCAGAAGATGATCATTTAAAACAAACTGCTTTAATTTTACAAAGTTCTGATAAAAAGAAATGGAAATGTATGAGTTGTGGTAATTAAATTAAAATTTTATTATTTATTTATATTTGTTCTACATACATATATTTTGCTTTTAAATAATATTTTTAAATTTTCTCTTTACAAAAAATTTATTTTTTCTAATATAAATATATTTTAATTATAAATTTATTTCTTTGTAAATAAAAAAAAAAAATTCTTTTATTTATTTTTTAATCTTTTTGTCTTTAAAAAAAAATTCTTTAAATAATTAAAATAATATATTTATTTATTTATTTAGTTTTCATTATTTTATTTCGTCATTTTCTTTATATTAATTCAAATAATTCTAAATAATTTTTATTTTTTTTTTAATTTTTATTTTTCAAAATAGTTAAATAAATATTTATTTGTTTAATTTGTACTTTCTTCTTAAAAATATGTACTTTAATAAATTTAAATTATTTTAATATTATAAAATAATAAATATATTTTTTTTTTTGCAAAAAAAAAAAAAAAATAATTTATTTTTTCAATTAATTTAAATATATTTTTTAAAATTAACTCCGTCATTATCCTCTCCAAATAATTATTATATTTATTTAATATTATTTAAATTATTTAATTCTTATTTACTTCAAAAATATTTTTAAATCTGAACGTAGAAATTTTTTTTTTTAAAGATTACGAATTTTTGTAAAAATTAAAGGGAATTAAGTAGAAAGGGGGATATTTTATTTTATTAAAATTTTTTTCTACCTATTATGAGCAATATAAAAAATAATCTTTGCTTTTGTACATAAATAAATATATTTCTTTAATTTAAATTTATTAATTAAAATAATTAATTTTTTTTTTAAATTTTATTTTGATTTTTAAAATTAAATAAAATATTTTAAATATTTATTATACATTTTAAATAATATTTTTTATTATTTAAAAAATAATTTATTTTAATTAAAAAGTAACAAAAATATTTTTTTTATTAACCTATATTATAAATATATATAATTTTAATTAAAAAAAAATATATTTCCTTTTAAACAAAATATTTTTTTAATTATTAATAATGTAGTTAGACTTTTAAATAAATTTTAAAAAATAATACTTTTCTTTCTCTCGTCATTTTTATTTAAATTTTTAATTTTAATTAATTAAAATAAACATGTGATTTATTTTAAAAAACGGAAAAGAATTAATTAAATATATTTTTTTTTTAATTAATTAATTTTTCTATAATTAGGTTTCTTATTAAAATTTACTTTTTTCTTTTTTTTTTTTAATTATTTAAAAGTTTTCAATTACTAATTAAATATATTTTTAATTTAATTAATTAATTAATTAATTAATTAAATTATTTAAAAATATTTTGTTATTAAAAAATTTTAAAAATTCAAAAAAATTGGCACCCCAAAATTTGCGGTCCAAAAATATAATAAATTATTTAAAATAAATTAGAAATAAACATTTTTTTATAAAAATAATATTTTTACATTGAAATAATTTTTAACATTGTTTTTTACAATTTCAAAAAAAAAAAACTTTTTTTTTTAAATTTATTTATTTAAGCATTGGTCTTTCCAAATATTCCTGAATTTTTTTAAAAATATTTTTCTTAAATTAAATAAATAATTTAATATTAAAATTCTTTTATTTCAACCTAATATATTTAAATCAAATTTAAAAAGAGCAGAAATTCTTATAATAAAAAAATAAAATAAATTTATTTACTAAAAAAAAAAGGAAATATTAAAAATAAAATTATTTTTAGAATTTTTAAGATTTTTTTTTTATTTAAAAATAAAATTAAACAAAAGAGAAAAAATAACAAAATAAAAATAAAAATATCAAAAATCATATAATTTATTTAATATTTAATTTAAACAACATTCTTTAAAACAATAAAAATTAAATAAATAAAAAAAAATGAAATTTGAGTAATAATAAAAAAAATATTTATTATTTATTTGTTATTATTATTATTTATTTATTATTTTATAAGCACGTGTTTATGAGAAAATTTGCCAAAATATTTTTTTTTTGGAATAAAAAAATTTGTTGAAATATTATATTTTTATTTAAATTAAATTTAATAGAGAAAACATTTTTGGTTATTTTTTATTTGATTTTTTTTTTAATATTTTAAAATTACTTATATTTTTTATAAACAAAAAAAATATATATATTAATAATTAATTAAATATTTATATGCACTTAATTATTACTTCCATTTAAATAATAATTATTATTTAAAAGCTTTTATTTATTAAATACAAATAAATAAAATTATTTAATCTTTAATATTTTAAAAATATTTATTTAACAAATAAATACATCGTTTTTAAAATTATTTTTAGAAAATAAAATATTAAATTTAAAAAAAAAAATTAAATAAAAATTATTTTTATTTATTATTAATATCTTTCTCTTTAAAAAAATCTTATTTTAAATATTTTCTTTTTTATATAAGACTTTTTTTTAAATAAAAAGAATAATTAATAAATAATTAAAACAATTTATTTTATTTTTTCTGCTCAGTGAACAGAAAAAAATAAATATTTTAAATCTTTCCGGTTGTTCTTAGAATAATTGCTAAATCCGGTTATTAAGAAAAAAATAATAATTAGAACTATTTTTAAATTTGAATTTTTAATTTTAAAAAAATTATTTTTTTTGCAAGTATAAAGAAAAAAGATTTTTTTCTTTAAATAAAATGAATAAAAATGTAATTATTTGAAATCTAATTTTTAAAATATTTTTTAAATAAAAAATTAAAATCTTTACGTTATTTTTTATTATTTTTTTTTTATTCCATAAAGTTTATTATTTCTTTTTAAAGAATTATTTTTGTTTCTAACAAATTATAATTAACTAAAGTATCATATATTTAATTTAATATTCAAAATCTTTTACGAATAATTGTTAATGAAAAAAAAATTTTTCTTTTTAATTATTTATATTATTTTACAATATAACCTTATATTAAAACATTTTATTTTTTTCTGCAAATTTAAGTCCGCAAACAATTTTTTGTCCGCAATTTTATTTAATAAAGTAAAAAAGAATTTCCACGCCCTCTTCCTCATTCATTTAAAAACATTTTCACGCCCATTTTTGTTTGTCAAATTAAAATGTAAAACACATCATTCATCCCCCTATTTAATAGCGTGCCATCAGCTAATTTTCATCTGTTCGTATCTATTCATATTTATCAAATAGAAATTCCTTCCTCTCCTTTTTATAATCCTCTAGAGTAAAAAATTTTTGTTAAAATCTAACAATTTATTTGAGAATAAAAAACAAAAATTGAAGAAATATGTAGGAGATAGAAGATGAAGGAAGAAGACCTTCACTTTTATTCTCCTCTTTTCTAAAAAAATTTAATTTTCTAAAAGAAATAAAAAAAAAATCTCCTCTCTCAACAAGCCATATATTTTATTTAATTTTTAAAGATAAGAATTTACATAAAAACAAATTCTTAGCTTCTTAAAAAAAAAATCTAATAAATATTTATAATCTTTTTTTTTAAGTCCTTAACAACAACAAAAAACCTTGAGCAATAACATTTTTAAAATAATATAAAATAATATTATTATTAAAATTATGAATTCACAAAGAATGTTCTTCTCTATAAAAAAATCTGTTGGGAATTTTGGACTAATAGCATTTATTTTCCTTTTAATTTTGGCAATTAGGTAATTAATTTAAAATAAAATTTCTCCTAATTTTTTTGTCAATTATTTTACATCTTTATAGCACTGATGCATTTGCTCCTCGTTCCTTTCTGAAACGAAGTGATGATAAGGAAGCTTCTTCTATTGATGAAGCTCAATCACAACAAAAGACTCCAACAAAACGATTATTTACTCCACAAGATAATTTCCTCTTTCAACAACAACCACAAGCTAAACGTTTTGAACTTGCTGATGGTTATTATGATTTTCCACAACAAAAACGTTTTGATTTTCTTGACAGCTTTTATATACCAGCAAATGGATATTATGGAGGGTAAAGAAATTAAGAATTTAAATATTTATATAATTATTTAAAGAATGCCTGCTAAACGTTTTGATTATAATTCTTTTGGTGGTTATGGAGGTCCTCGACCTATGGCAGGATTTCTTTGAATATAAATAAAAGAAAATTTTATTAAATTAAAGAATCATATGAAATAAAGATTTTGTATAAAATTTTATGTTAAAGTTATATAATCTATTAATATTCTCTCATAATTTGTGTTTATTATTAATTTAGAATGATCTCGTTTTTATTAAAATTTTATTATTTTTAAACTTTTAATTAATAATTGGTATTTTCATTAAATAAATTTAGTATAATGTTTAATACATGTTTTTTTACATATTCTTAAAAATTTATTTAAAATATTAAGGATAACCTTTTATTAAAATAAAAATATAAATTCTATTAATTTTAAAAAATTTTTCTTTTAAATCTGGAATCACTAGTGACTGAAAAACTAGTTAATAGATAAGATTTAATTTTATTTATAAACTGTATTATTTGCAATAAAGGCTAATATAATTTTTATAAAAAATAAAACCCTTCCTTTCCCTTAATAAAAAAAAATAAATAAATTCTATAAATATTTATAAATAAATAAATTTGATTTTCTTTTATTTACGGAATATATTCAGTTAAATTTTATTAAGGATTTAGTTGTCATGTGTGCTATGCTTCCGTCCAATTGGGAATTAAGTAGAAAAGGAAATCACCCCCGCTATCCGTTCTTTGTCAATTGGACAAAAAGATTTTTTTGATTATGTAAAATTGATTAAAGATTTTTTTGTCAAACAAAAAGAAAAAAAATTTTTTTGTTTAGTCCCAAGCGAATTTATATTTTCTATTAAATGTATTAATCTTTATTCATTTTGATATATTTCTATTTAAAAATTTAATTTAAAAAAAAAATATAAATTAATCATTTAATGAAATTGAAAAATTGAAGCAATAATAGATTTAAGCAAATTAAAATCAAAAATTATTTAATAAATTAAATTTAAAATTACAAAAAATTTTAAGTCAGAAAAAAAAACATGGAAAAAGGATGCAAAATTTTAATATTAAGCACAAGCACAAAAAGATTTACTCTATTAAAACTTATATAATCTAAACAATAATACAACCCTTTTTCTTTTCCTGTGTTGAAGAATTTCCATTTCGACCATTCTGTTCATCCAAATTCATATAAGGTTCATTCACGCAATATACTGAATTAATGGAAATATTTTGTGTTCTATGTCCATCCAAATATGATGCAATATCAATACCAATACCTGCAGTAATATCTGGTTGACCACTAGGTGGAAGATCTAAACAATTAACAGCATAAGGCTCTGGTGATTTTGGTTTTGACAATTTGAGATTATTTCCTCGACCTTTAATTTGTTCAGCAACAGTAGTCTGTTGTGTACGTATTTGTCGTGAACTAAGAAATTAAGAAGTAATTTAAAATTAACAAAATAGTTACAAACTAACCTGTTACTTGTAAACGATGAATTTTGAACAGGTACTAACCGTTTATTAATTTTCTGTATTTCATTAGTTGTTGTTTGCTTTTGATAAACAGGCTTTTGAGTAGATTGTATTACAACAACTTGTCTTTTCTTTTGGGTTTTTTCTTTTTTAATAGCATTTGTTATAGAATTAGAGGATGTAGGTTGATCTTCAAGTTTATGTTCATTAAATGACTTTTGTGTATTTTGTATTAAAATAGTTTGTATTTCCTTATTGTCAGAAGACTTATTGTTAGTTGGTACATCTTCATCATCAGAAAAATCGGCAGCATTAAAAGGATCACAAAAGCTTTTGTATGGACGTTCATTAGAAGGTTCGCATGCTGCAAAATGTTTGGCCCAATAATCAGTCCCAGCTTCTTCATCATCAGAAAGCCATTCTGTGTTATCTTTATTTTTATCAACGTTTGCTTTATTTTTGCCATTAGTATTTTTTGCATTTGCTAACTTATTTACGTTTTTGTCACTACTTTTCTTGAAGAGCGATGTAGGGTTTACTCCGTGTAGTTTTCTAGGTGGAATTGCTAAAAGCAAAATTCACTATATAAAATTTTAAATGATTTATACTTTTATTTGTGGGAGCTTCTTCCTCTGATTCATCAGCTTGAGGAGAAGTAGATTGCTTAACCCTAGGACCAGGCCTTTCAACTCGTTTTAAATTCATATTCATGCTTTCCATAATTCTTTCCTTAAATGTGTCCATTTCTTCCTTAGTAATTTCACCATTTTCTCCAGCAAATTTGTCAATCGTTACAGCATCATTTTCAATACAAAAATGAATAAACCTTTAAATATATGATTAAAAATTAAAAGGAAAATTAAAACAAACTTTTTCCAATAGCTATTTCTTTTGATTGGGTCTATTAAATTAATAAAAGACTGTGAAATAATAACAATTAATAATTCTTTTGCTCGAGTAAATGAAGTGTTAATTCTCTATAATTTTATTTCATCGTTATTTAAATATTCAAAATTATTACCTTGTACTCTGAAAGAAAACCAAGCTGTTCTGATCTTGATAAGCTGATTATTATAATTCTACGTTCAGAACCTTGAAATGACTCGACAGAATCAATGGTAATATTGCTACGATGACAAAGCTTTTCACGGATTTTTTGGGTCTGAAAAATAACTAAACTAACAATAAGAGTAATTAATATCAAAAGTAAAATTCTAATCAAAAGAAATGAAATAAATTCATTGAAGATCACACATATAAATAAAAACTCACCTGTTGTTTGTAGGGACTGATAACACCAATTTCTTCATCTTTAACGTCAATCATTGTTTCATTTATCAACTTTATATATTTAAGCACAACATCAACCTCCTCCATATTGTGGAATGAACGTCCTCCATCTGTTTGAGCAACCTCAGTACCTTTGGAGACAACATGAAGAATTAATGGGAAATTCTTTCTGGGTAAGTACTTCCACTGACAAAATCCTGTCCTTTCCTTTTCTCTAACAGCTACTAATTCACCCGAGTAAAAATTCACTGAAGAAAATTCAATTATCCGTGGATGACATCTGTAACTCTCGTTCAACTTGCAATATGTACGCCTAAAAATTGTTCAGTCAAAATTATGACATCTAGTCATTAATAAAATTTAATAGAAGAATTCTAGATATGCCTAAATGCCCTAAAATAAAAATAAACTAACCCATCCACATAAACATCATCTTTGATTTTGGTTGTCATCAATCTTTCCATCAGAGAACTACAAATTTGCTTATGTATCTTTAGAAAATATGGCTTACAAACAGCACCTAATATAAAAATTTAATAAATAACAATATGTATTTTTACCCAATTGCTGATAATCACCACAAAGTATAACTCGAGTATTTTCAGTGGCAAAACGTGTTACAGGAATCAAAGTTTCCGGTTCAAATGATTGACTAGCTTCATCGATGAATATATGACTTAAATAATATTTAAAATTTTGCACTAAAATAATACAATAAAAACAAACGAGAAAAAATCAGGTTCAGTTATATTATCTTCCAAATAAGCAGAACAGGAAAGAGTCGTGAAAAATAGACGAATATTTTGTTCAACAATCTCTTTAAATGAGTCCAGCTTAAATCTTTCATCAGTTATTCCAAATAAAGCACAACTAAAATGTAGAATTAAAATGTTTTAAGAAATGAACTTTTCCATTTTAATGATTGGATCCAAATCCCTATCACGATCATTAATACTTTTTCCAAGGCTATAATAACGTCTCATCTGTTTTGGAGAAAGTATACGCATCTGATAAATTCTTTTGGCAATCAAATCAGCAGCCATATTGGAAGGAGTGCAAATTAGAATTCTTTTTAAAGGATCTTGAAGTAATTGATTAACACTTAAAAATAAAATAATGAAAAAAAATAATAATATTTTTAACCATTCAATAATTGTGACAGTCTTTCCTGTCCCAGGTGGACCCCACAAGACAAAAGGAACGGTTCCATGTACACCAGTAACAATTGAATAAATTGCTTGGTTTTGCATTTTATCAAATTTATTGTTCAACTGTTTTTGTATATTTTTTTGATAATGATGGTTGAAGGTACGTTGATAATTTTCATAAGAAATCTTTAAAAAATAATTTAGAACTAAAACAATAAAAAATACTAATTCTTTAGCATCAGGAAAGATGGCAAATGTCCCTTTTCCTTTGTTAAGAAGTTCTAACGATCGTAAACATGATCTATATTGTCTATCGTTAAATTCAATATCAATTGTGCATCTTTGACCATTATCAAACATAATCTGGCCTTTCGCGTCTTCGAAAGCTACTTCAATTGTCCTATCATCTCGATTAATATAAGTCACTGACCCCTAAATAATAATATTCTATAAAATGAAAATATATCAACCAAGTGTTTATTATCAATTAAAACTTTGGCATAAACAACTAATTCCTCCAAGGTATCCTCTGTCATTTTAAATTTGTACACACCATACGCAGTAGAATTTTGCCTTCCTTTTGGATTCCTTGGACGACGATGTTCTACATAACTGAAAATTTCATTAATGATCTTAAAACTAAAAAGATACTTACATTACAGTCGCATTCTCCACAAATTTGCTTTCAAGATCAAACTATAATAATGAAATTAGCATTTGAATTGTCACATAAATAAGAAAACCTTTTCATACGCAAAGAAAAGATGAACAAAATGCTCAAATTTTTTAATGTATTGTTCAACCTCAGGATTAGAATTAAATTCCATTTGTAAATAGGAATTAGCATCCTGAATATATTATATATAATAAAAAGTATAATTTAAGGAGTTTAGAAATATTTAATAATACTAGCCGTGTATAATTTTTGCAAATCAATCCAAGCCTGTTCTGCCATCGTATCTGGGCGTCTTGTAGGAAGACTCATTGTCATTTCTACAAGCTTCTCATAATAAAGAAGATTAGGAGAATATGTAAAATCCTTGAAAGAAGGCATGGAAAATGCTAAAATAATTAGATTATTTCAGACAAATGTAAAAAATTATCTAAGAAATATTTTTTACAAGAAGAAAAAATTGTGAATCAAGGAAATTAGAGTACATGAAATATCTTGATTCCGATTTTAGGAGGTCAATGATAAATATTCATTTCAGTTATAAAATCAATATTTAATTACATAACTTATTAAAAATTTAAAAAAAAATATTAATGAAACCTTAAAGTTTTAAGCTCGATTTTTATTTTTTTATCATTTAATCTTGTTATCCTTTAACATTAAAAAGAACGAGAAATGTTTAAAAAAATTAATAAGACAAAAAGATGTCATTATTTTTTTCTTTATTTATCTAATTTTGGCGTTTCATAGTTTTGGCGCACCTCTTCTTAAGATTTTCTATTTACAACTGTGAAAATAATTTTAAATTTTTTGAATTACAATTCTTGTAAATTAGCTAAATATTTTTAAGATGAATGTTACATCTAAAAATGATAAAAATATTAATACAACTGCTTCTACAGCTCCAAAAACTGAACAGAGTGGAAAGGTTTTGTATTATAATTTCTTATCTTATGTATTAAATTTTTGATAGGTTTTCGTCGGGCCAGGTGCCAAAAAAGAGGCTGGAATTGTTGGTCTTGGTTTAAATAAATTACGTTCATTTCAACTAGTTGATTTGGAACGAGCTAAAAAATATGCAATTGATCAGTCTGTTAGATATGTTATGGAAAAACAAAAGCAAGCACATCAACAACAGGTTTATCTTGAAGTGTTTAATTGATATAATGATTATTTAAGCAACAAAAAGTTGCTCTCTACTCTCAGGCCTTGGCATTAATGTCTAGGATTTATATAGGCTCAGTCAATTTTGATGTGTCTGAAGAACAAATTCGTTCAGTTTTTGGTATATACGGGCCTATCAAAAATGTTAATATGTCTATTGATCCTGCTACTGGGGTAACCTTTTTATCTGAAACATTAATTTTGACGTTTTTTTGGTTATCAATTTTTCAATAATTTATTCCCAATTTTGTAGAACCACAAAGGATTTTGCTTTATAGAGTACGAAGTACCGGAAGCTGCGTTCATTGTATGTTTACTGAAAGGCAATCCCTAAGAATTGAGTGATCTTTTGGAATCTGAATTATCGAATCACATTAGCTTAACAAGGTGTGTTAGGTTGAAAATTCACTATTATTTGTTATTTTTTTATTTTTAGTATTTTCATTTTGACGACACTTCGTGAAAAAAATGGCAATTAGTCTATTTTATTGAGATCTACTCAATTCTTGGGGATTGATTGCTTAAATACTTATATATATTTTATTTTAGGCTATTGATGCTATGAATGGAAAATTCCTTGGCGGCAGAACTATCAAAGTTATGCCGGTATAGACATTTATTTTTAAGATTGAATTTATAATTTTTTTCCTATTAGGTTGGACGTCAAGATTCCACACCACAAGCACAGCCTATAATTGATATGGTTATGACAGAAGCGAGACAATATAATAGAGTTTTTGTCGCTTCAGTTCATCCAGACATAACAGAAGCGGATTTGCGAAGTGTTTTTATGGCTTTTGGAGAAATAACTAAATGTCAATTGGCACGACAACCTTACGGTAAACGGCACAGGTTCTTTTTTTTTTTTGTAAAATTTTTTATAAATAAATTAGGGGATTTGGCTACATTGATTTCAAAACCAACGCTTCTGTTAAAGAAGCGGTTGAGGGAATGAATAGGTTCGATCTTGGTGGGCAGCTTTTACAGGTAGGGCGTTGTGTTACGCCCCCTGACGCTCTTAATTATTTGAGTTCTGGTAGTTCGACCTCAGCGCTACCTGCTGCTGCTGCTATCGGTTGTTTTATTTTTATTACTTTTATTTTTGTTTAGCTGCTGCTGAAGCGACAGCAAAAATTCATGCACAGGAGGCTACTGGAAGGTCATCTTCACCTCGTATATCAAATAGCCCCCCTTCATTGCGTGCTCTTCCTTCACCATCAGCATCGCCTCCAACTGGTCTATTTATGATTATGAAAATAATTAAATTTTTAAATTTATTAGCGCAAAAATCGTTGACATCTGGAGCAGGATCGCAGTCTACTGGTGGACGTCGAAGAGGTTTTGGTGGCTTTGCTGCTTCTGTTCAGCCTCCAGCTGTTGTTCTAGCTTTACCTCCAATTTCGGTTACACAGCCAAAGTCAGAACTAGATTCGACTTCTGTAGTACAAACGCCAGGATTGGTAATTCCTCAAATTGGAAAAACTGAACAAATGGTTTAATTTTTTTTAAAGAAAATTAATATATTTTTTTAATGTATTTAGATATCTCAGCCTAAAAAGGAAATTGAAATTTCTCAAATTAAAAAAGAGGTAGAACCTCAACTAAAAATGGAAGTAGAAGAACCGAAAAAGGAAGTAGAGCCCGTCCAACCACAAAAAGATGTAACTGTCGATTCATTTTACTCTGTTTTAAATGATAAAACATTTGAACCACCAAAACTTGCAATTCCTCCTAACTTGCAACAAGCAACGCCTGTCGAAACAGAGAGTGAACAAAAGAAGGCTAAAAAATCTAAACTTGATTTTCTCGATCGGATAAGCGAAAAAGCTAAATCTAAATCTGTACCATTTGATCCTAGTGCGCCAGCATCCTTTAAGCCTTCAGTTCCAATTGTTGCCGCGAAGGATTCGGATGATGAAGGTCTTTTTTATTTTTATATTTTTTTCAAAAATTCATTTAGAAGCATCAACAGAACAATTAATGATTGGAGGCCCTGAGGCTTGGACTGCTTTAGCTATTAGAGAGGATACATCTATTGCACAAATAAAAGCTGAAACTGCTCCGAAACCCAAGCAGAAGCAAAAGGGTGGAAAGAAAGATAAAAATTCTTTGGCAATAAAAAGGAGGGGAAAAGGCAGAAAAGCTAAAAGAACATCTGGGCCGAAGGTTTGGTTCTGTTTATTTTGTTTTGGGTTTTTTTTCATTTAATTTTAACGATTTCTGCTATAGTTAAATTCCGCGACAAAAATTGCAGCTGCAAACATGGCCGGTGCACTCAGCGATCAGTTGAAGACACAAAAGGAGGAAAAAGGCGAAGAAGCATCATTGGCCTC
Source organism: Meloidogyne graminicola (assembly GCA_036172905.1). Classification (NCBI taxonomy): domain Eukaryota; kingdom Metazoa; phylum Nematoda; class Chromadorea; order Rhabditida; family Meloidogynidae; genus Meloidogyne; species Meloidogyne graminicola. The sequence continues at coordinate 641,917 of JARPZY010000017.1, read as the reverse complement.
TCAGGAACATGTACAGATCAGAGGAAATGATGCAAGGCATTTGCTTATTCAAAAATTAATGAGAACAAATCGATCATCGGTAATTTTATTAAAGAACATGGTTGAGCCAAAAGATGTAGATGAATTTTTAGAGGAAGAAATAAGGGAAGAATGTCAAAAATACGGAGCTGTTACTGATGTTAGTATAGTTTTATTATTTTGTGCTTTTATGTTTTGAAATTTTACCATTTTAGTACCAAAAATTATGTAAAAATTAATATTTTTATTACTTTAATATTTAAATAGTATTTAAATTTTTTTGTATTTTTAATACTCGATATTAGCAGTAAATTAGGGAGAAGTGAGACACAAAGTAGCTAGATAAATTTTTTCATTCTTTAGGTTGTAATTGTCCAAGAAGAAGACACACAAACAGTAAAAATCTTTGTTCGATTTTGTGAGCCAACACAGGCAGAGGAGGCAAGGAAAGCTATTGATGGTCGTTATTTTGACGGAAAAACTGTTAGTTTTCCTTTTTAAATATATTTAAATTTTATTTTTAAGGTAATTGCACAGTCTTATGATCAAGTATTGTTTGATCATGATGATTTTACTGGATGAAAGTTATTTATTTTATTTTTCAATCGACATTTGAATTTTTTAATTTAATTATTTTATTATTAGTATAATATTATTATTTTTGATTCGTCTGTGTTTGTTTTTACATTGTTTTTATAAATAAAAAAAAATGATAAAAATCTCTTATTGTATAAATGAGTAAATTTAATAAAAAGGGCAATTATTAATTTATTCTCCTAATTTAAAAGGTCATTAAATTGTTTCCCAATCTTTTTAATATTTATTTGAAGAATGTGTCATTTTTTAAGTGACACATCTTTTTTGTTCTCGAAAAATAAAGGGAAATATTAATGTTAGCTTTTTAATACAAAATTAAACACATTATTCTCTTAAAATTAAAAACTTTTTTGTTGTAAAAATGATCCTAATTTGTAAAATATATTTAATTTTATTTATTAATATTATAATTATATTTTTTACAAAAAGTGAATTAACAAGACATTTTAAAGAATTTTTAGACAAAAAATATGGAAATGGTAAATAAAGAAATTAATAAGTTAAAAAATAATTTCATTTGCCTTTTAAGAAATTACTGGGAAATTAGACAGGATGGATATGGGGGGATATTTATATGGCAGTTTTGGAGGAAAAGAGAACGATAAAGATGAAATAACTAAAGAGGTATATTTTGGGTTAATTAATTAAATATTTATTTAGTATTTCATTTCCCATTATAATATTCTTACGTCCTTACAATATACATATATAAAGTTTTTTATTAATATTTTAAATAATATTTTTCATTTAATCATAAGTAATTTAAAATTCTTTACAATTGTTTTTATAGCCAGTAATCTTCGTTCATGGGGTAACTTTACGTGCAGGTGTCTTCGTTTCTCACAGAAATTTTTTTCTGATGAAAGGATATTCTACATCTGAGGTAAATTTTTTTTTATTAATAAAGAGTGTTCTTTTAGTTTCAAAATAATTTCAAAAATATATATATAAATATATTTAGTTATATGCAACAACATATTCAGATGGAGGTTACACACCATTTTTTATGAATGAATTAGAATGTGAAAGTGTCAAACAAATAAGAAAATTTATTATTGCTGTACATAATTATACTGAAAAGACTGGTAATAAATACTAAAAAATAATATAAAAAAATATTTTAAAGTTGATATAATTGCATATTCTATGGGTGTTGCAATTTCTCGAAAATCTATTCTTGGTGGCCATTGTGTTGATACAGGGGAATTTTTAGGAGAATCACTTACTTCAATTATAGACACATTTGGTAATTAAATATTTACAATTATAAATTATTATTTTTTTTCTAAGTTTCTGTTGGTGGTGTTGCTTATGGAATGGAATGGTTTATTTCTTAAATAAATTTTTAGCAATGTTTAGATAGGGAATTCTTAAAAATTTTGATTTTTTCATTTATTTATTTTAAAAATAGGTGCCCTAAAAATCTACCGGCTTGTAATGAAAATAATGGAATGGTTTGCACTTCTGAGTTTATCCGTGATATAAACAAAGCTATGATTCGTTATGAAGGCCAAAATTCATTTGCTATTTATAGCAGGTAAATAAATACTTTTTTTTTTATGATTTTATTCGTACTGTTCCATCTTTAATTCCCCTTCTGTTTATCTTATATAATTCTGCGGCAGGAGGTAATGGTAGTGACCGTGGTGGACATGGGCAGTAATTTTTTTCGGCAGCTTCCTTCCCTGGTTTTCCATTCTGAAAATAATTATAAAGCAAAACTTATTATATTAGTTTGTTTACCTTTCCTGGTAGTCCTATATCTCCAGATTCTCCTACTTGGCCAGGCAGACCTGATGGACCTTGAAGTCCTTCACTTCCTGGTTGACCATCTAATCCTGGTAATCCTTGATCTCCTGGTGGACCTACTGGTCCTGGAGGTCCTTTTGCTCCAGGAGAAGGAATGCTAATATTGAAGAGAAATATTTATTGAAACTTTATTGAAATTATACTATATTATGGTCCTTCCTCCCTTACGACCTGGTTCTCCATTTACACCTGGAGGACCTAAAATATTTTTTTAAAATTAATGAAAACTTTGTTTATCATTTATATAAAAGATTATTTAACTCACCAGGAGGTCCTTGTTCACCAGGCTGTCCTTTATTTCCTGGATTTCCATCCCTTCCTTGTTTTCCATCTTCTCCTGGTAATCCGTCTGGGCCTGGACGACCTTTAAAATATAGAATTACATAAATTAATTTATTTTATTTAACATACCTGGTATCCCCTGCCTTCCTTTTGGACCAGGTTCTCCTGCTGGACATTTTACACAGGGTGGCTTAACTTTCTCAAAAACAAAAATGCCTCCATCTTCGCCAGGTTTTCCTGGTGGTCCATTCTGTCCGGGAACTATAAATTAAAATTTACATAATGTCAAAGAGTATTTGTAAAAATAACTCCAGACCCATCCCTTTAACCTCCTGGCTCGCCCTTTTCACCATTTGGTCCTGGAAGGCCTTTAGGACAATTTTGTGCACTTGGAGCGCATTCTAAATTTTATTTTTAAAATTATTTATTCTGATAATTAAAATAATTAATATAAAATCTTAATACTTACGACAATTAGGATTTGTATTGCCTCCATAAAAAGTTTGTCTTTTATTTCTCTCAATTTTAGGATGTATAATTAAATCCCAAGATTTATCAGTAATTAACTATAAAATAAATTTGATATTAAATAAAAATAAACTTTAAATTGTATTTTTTCATTAATTAATTCTTCATCTATTTTTTCCAATTCAATTAAAATATTAAAACTTAAAATTAATGCGCCTACAGTAATTAATAAACAAACAGTAGATAAAACTTGAATAGGCTTCTCTTTTAACATTTTTTAAAATTAAATTAGAGATAATATATAGGTAAATATAATATATTTTTTAGTAGAATAAATGATAAAAATAATTTTTTGAAAATAAATTACATTATAAAACAGGTTATATCTACATTCTATTTATTATTTAATTTTATTTAATTAAAAATCTATTATTTTTAGAGATGATTATATTGTTGGTCAGGTTTGTTGTGGACATCCTTGTAGTGAACTAAAGAATGCTAATTTAACAATTTCAATGCGTTATCATGACCATGTTACTATTTTTGCAAGAACTATGCCTTTACAATATTCGTTAATTACTGCTCATAGTGGAGCAGACTTTTAAATTTTAAAATTTAAAAAAAACTGTAAATATAAATAAATAAATTTAACTTTTTTATATAAAATATTTTTTTCCCAGCTTTTTATTATATTACGAAAGTAAACCTTAGCATATCCGCAATGCTTATTTATTTCTTATCCAATTTTTTAAACAATTATATTTTTTTTAATAAATATTTTCTTTATCGAACCAGTTATTTCCACAATTTATTAGAGAAAAAAAAATAAATTAATTTATTCCTTATTTTATGTTAGTATATATATAAATTATTTTAAATGATAGCAATTTTCGACAAAAATTCCTTTTTAAATGAACATTCCGGAATAATAAAGTTTTTGAAGTTATTCGAAATATTACAATTAATTATGTAAATATTGTATATACAGTTTTTTATAAATACTTGGTATTAACCAACATTACTAAACATAAACAATTGCATAATAATTAAAAATTCGATTTCTTGTAGGGTTAAATAACTAAAAATTAATATATTTAGCTAAAAATAATTAAATTTTTAGAAGAATATTGAAACAAAATTTAACTCTTCATTTTCAAAGTTTTTTATAAAGCATGAAGTAATGTTTTCCTTAAAACCTTTACATAAATAAACTTTCTCTCTAAGCATCGTATTATTTTCTAACTTGACTCTCTCATTTTCTCTGTCTTCTTTTTAAATAAAATATATTTCTTCTTATTTAATAAATTTTTTCTATTTTTATAAACTATCCATTATTTCTTTTTATTAATTAATATTCATTTATTTTTCCTTCTTCCTTTATCGCTTCTCGGCCTTTTGGCTAAGATCAAAGTGTAGTATCTGTTCTTTACGGCATAATCTCCGTAACGACCCCTACCGGGGTCAAAGAGATTAACCAATTTTTGGAAAATGGTTTGAGTTAGAAGCTTGCTTCTACTCTACCAAGCGTTGGCCCGGTCTTGCACTTACCTCCGGGAACGGCGCATTCCTCCCTAAATATAGGGAGGATCAAAATCGGTGAATAAGTAACATATAAAAATAAAATTTGTGGATTTGGTGCTTAAATGAATTGATAAAATAAATTTTAAAATACAAATATTATTTTTTTATAATTTATTTATCTTTTGCTTATTCGTATTATGTGAAAGAAAACTTTTTTTGTATTCCTGTATAATGCTTATTTTTTTTTTAAATTATATTTTCTAGACCATTGGGTTGCTTTTCTTTAATAAAAATTTTCCTTTATTGAACCAGTTATTTCCCCCCATTTAATAAATTAAATAAAAATAAATAATTATTTTTAAAAATAAATTAGGCTTGACATTAAATTATTTTAATTTTTCCTAGTTAATAATAAAATAATAATTATCTTTCCAACATTAAAAAATTTAATAAATTTTAGTTAATAAATTTTATTCATAATTTATTTTATTAATGGGAGTAATATTAACAAATGGTCAATTTTTTGGCTTTATAGCAACATCAACTTCTATTTTAGTTGTTTGTTTAACTTCATTTTATTTACAACAAATGATATTAAAAATTAATTTAATTAAAAATGAAGTAAATATTGGAATGGATGAATTTAATGAATTACAAGTATATATATATAAATCCTAAATTAATATTTTATTTTTAAATTTTAAGGGAAAATTATGGTCTGACTTGGTAATAAATACAAAAAATCGTTTTTCTACCCTTTCATTTCCTGCGGGAAAAATTAAAAAACGACAAACTACAAATCCAAATTGTGATTGTTTAAATACTTCACAATGTCCTCCTGGGCCTCCAGGCCCTCCTGGAATTCCTGGAATAGATGGAGAACATGGGAAACCAGGAGAACCTGGTCCTATGGGAGAACAGGCTTTAGCTGAACATAAACAATCTCAAGTTGAAGAAACTTGCCGTAAATAGGAGAAATATTTTGATATAATTTTGAAAATATTTTCAGGAGTTTGCCCTCCTGGGCCACAAGGTCTTAGAGGATATCCGGGCCCTGCAGGTCCTCCTGGGCCTCCCGTAAGTTTAAAGAAAGAGTAAATTTAACAATAATAAATTTACATTAAATTTTAGGGAGGACCCGGTGTTCCGGGAATTGCTGGAAAACCTGGTCATCCTGGCCAGGGTATGAATTTAAAACCTTTTACCTTTTTTTAATTTAAAAAGTTGGTTTACAAGGAGAAATGGGTGAACAAGGAAAGTCTGGCATGGAAGGAATGCCTGGATTGCCTGGTCTAGAAGGTGTTAGGGGAACTCCTGGAAAACAAGGAGAGCCAGGATTAAATGGAATGCGTGGACCTAAAGGTTATAGCGGTGCACCAGGTAACTTATTAAAAAAGCAAAATTAACAGTTTTAATTTAAAGGACGTCCAGGTATGCCTGGTATGCAGGGAATGAAGGGAGAAGCTGGTCCCTCAGGACCACCAGGACAGCCAGGTATATTTACTATTTTAAAATAAATTTATAATTAAGGTTGGGATGGTATGCGAGGACAATTTGGAGAGCCTGGACAACCCGGACAGGATGCAAAGTAAGGAAATAAAATTTAAAAATTAAATAATATTTATCCTCTTCCCAAAAGCTATTGCAAATGCCCACAGAGGCAACAAATTGTAGAAGAACCAGAATTAAAAATTAGCGGTAAATATGATTTACAAACTAATCCAAACCCTTCTCCACCGGCTTTTGGACCTAAAAAGACTAATGCTAGTAATATTAATGAAGAAATTAATTCAAAAGAAAAGATGGAAGGTTATGAAAATGAGGGATATGGAAAAAATTGAATTTAATTTTAAAAATTATTTATCTTATTTAAATTGTAATACATATATTTTTTAAACTTTATTCTATTTCTCTCTATTACAAGAATTATAATTTTCTTTTAAAAAATAAAATTAATTTACTGATATATGACAGCTAATTTTAACTTTTTATTGTTTTTATTTCTTTATTTTTTTAATGGTTGCTTAATTTGATCAAAAATTAATTTTAAAACTAATCTTTTATACATATCATCTAAAATAAATTTTTGTTCTTCACAGAATTGTCATTAATACTCTAATGTCTGATTATATAAGTTGTAAGATTATTTATTAGCGTTATTACTTTATTTAAATATTTACTATATAAAGGACAATTTTTAACAAAATTAAAAATAAAATTTTTCTTTGTATCGGAATGTAATAAATTTCTAAAAAGATTAATTGAATTGGGACAAGAGTATTTAAAATAAATATATTCTAATCTATTCAAAACAATAGTTTTAATATCCAGGTGCTGTGCGTGGGACAGGGCAATGCGTGCAACCTCCTGGTAATCCATGTTCACCTTGTTGTCCTTTTTTGCCTGCTTACATGGAAAATATAAATTATATTTTAATTTAATTATGTAAATTAATTTCCCAACTTACGTTCCCCAACTTTTCCAGGTTGTCCAACTGCTCCTCGTTCACCTCAAAATTAAATTAATTTATAGTTATTTCGCTAAAATAAACCTGGAGGGCCTTTTGGTCCAGGTTGTCCAGCATGACCTGGTACGCCAGGTTTGCCCTTTTCTCCAGGTGGCCCTTTAGGTCCTGGAGGGCCAGGTGGTCCTGCAACTCCTTGTTCTTCAATTTGTAAACCAGGTTGTCCTGAATATGTTTAGTTAAGTTATGGTAATAATAAAACAATAATTAATGACAAATTATATGTAATATAGAATATTGAGTTTATCTAAATAATCTCTATAAACAAAAATATTTCAATGATCTCTTACGAAAACTAAAGGGTTCTATTATTTTAATATTTTTTATTACCTGGTACTCCTTTTCTTCCTGGAATTCCCGGAGCTCCCTAAAATATTATTTCTTTAAAAGTAAAATAGTAGAAGAACCGGTGGTCCTTGTTGGCCTGGAGGACCAGGTGGGCCTCTAGTTCCTCCATCAGCTTCTAATCCTGGTTGGCCTAAATAATTTAAATTTTTTGATTTTTAAATAAAAACAATAGATATTCATAGTTCCTTATATCCACACCTGCTTCTCCAGGTTTGCCCTTTTCTCCAGGGGGGCCTCTTGGACCAATTTGACCAGGAGGGCATTCCATACAATATTCTCTAGGTTTTGCTTCACCAATTGCTTCCTGGCCTGGCTGGCCATCTACACCTGGAAGTCCATCCGCTCCATCCTATATATCAAATACCTCTTTACTTAAGAATTTTAACCTTTCCGTCTAATCCTGGTTCGCCAGGTTCACCTTAGAAAATTTTGAATATAAAAGAATAAAAATATTAATTAATTATTTTAATTAATTATTACCAATTCCACCATATGAACATCCACCTAAAAATTAATTTAAATTAATTAATTCAAATAATTCTCTAACATTTTTGTCCAATTAATTGAGCACCATATCCTAATTCTGTTGCATTTTCATTAATTGAAGACTCTGGGGCAAGTGGAGCTTCAACAGAGAAATATCCTGATCTTGTGATTCTTTTGCTTTGCTGTAATTGTTTAATAGATTGCTTATTTTGTAATGTTCTGCTTAACTCTTTCCAAAGGCTATTAGATCGATACTAAATAATATTTTCTTTTTTATTTAAATTATTTATCTTTAATAACCTTGCAATAATCTGATTCACTTTCAAGTACTGATTGAATATGTTGTAGATAAGTGTAAATAAATGGAATACTAAGAATACAAAAAATGGCAGAGAGAACAGAAATACTTAAAAAATAAGTTATTTAACTAATAATCTTATTTATATATTTTAATATTTATATTAAATAATTTATTTCCCTTTATTTAAATTTTGTTTAATCTCCAAAGTTAATTTTTATTTACGAACAAATAAATATGTACAACTTAAATAATACCTCGGCAATTATGACCTTAAGATTGTTTAAATTAAATTAAATATATTTTATTTAATTCATTTTCTTAAAGAATAATTAATTTAATTTTAACCTTGTAGCCAAAATGGCCATTCTTTTAAGTGATTTACATTGTTCTAATAAATTCAATTTTTTTTGTTGTTTTAACTGTTTTTCTTCATTATTATCTTCTAAACATTCTTTCATTGATAATATTTATAAATTTTGAATTATTCAAGAATTGTACAATTAATTGAATTAATTAATTATATAAAATAATTTACATAGAAAAAATTTAAAATTTTTTATTAAAGCAAAAGAAAAAACGTTATAATCTTTTTTTATCCAGAAACGCAAGTAAAGTAGTCGAAGTTGCGCAAGGCGTTTAGTAAAAAGTATGGAATAGGAACGGGATTAAAAATAAAAAAATTAAATGATTTTATGCGGAGATATTTATTTTTTGAATAAAAAAATAAAATAAAAATATTTAGGTTATATAAATAATAAGAAAAAAAAAACATTTTTTAGATAGGTTTGTATTTATGACCTATAAATAGGTAATTTAAAGAAATTATTTGGGAACCAGATATTTTTGGATAAATATATCAATACAATAAAATAAATAAATAAAAAAAAATATTTAGAATTATATACTGGATTAAAACATAAAAATCGAAGTTAGAATTAAATAAGCCATATAAAGCTAAAAAAAAATAAACCAAAAGAAAATGCGCATTTCATTCTTCGGTGAATTATTTTAACGTTTTATATTATTTATAGTATAAAAGCATAATCCAGTTAGAATTTTTTTTTTTTTTAAAGATAAAAATAAACAAAATATTTATTTTTTATTAATTAATTATTATTAAAAATAAATTTATTAAAAAAATTCTCTTTTGGAATAGGCAATAAATAATTTAATTAAATTATTTTAAAATTTAGAGATTTAATAAAATATTATAAACGCACTTTTTTATCTTCAAAAAATATTTTAATAAAAAAAAACCCGTATATAATTAAGAAATACTTTTCTCAATTAATCTTCATTAAAAATCATTTAAAAATAATTTTAATAATTATTTTAATTAAATAAAAAAATTTATTTATTTATTTATTTATATAATTTAAAAAACAGTAGATTGTTGATGTAATTTTTTAACTGACATTGTCCTTCTATGTTGTTGGAAACATCCAAAACCAAGTAAATCACGAAAACAACGTCGAAAATCAGAATTATACATTGTATATATTATAGGATTAAGTACAGAATTTGAATATCCTAACCAAAGAAAAAATTCTGCGAGTAGTTGGAATTCATGTTTGCTGAATATTTTGCTGCGTTTTTGTAGTGGAGAAACTTCCAAAATATAAACAACAAAAAATGGACACCAACAAAGAATAAAACCTTTAAAAAATTAGAGAAAATAGAGATAACTTAAGATTATAATAAATTAAATAAGTTTAATCTTAAGTTTGAAATAATAAGTTATGTAAGTTAAAAGTATATGTTCAAGTTGCAATTTTTTTACTATAAAAACTTAAACAAAAAGAAAAACGTTTAGTAATAACAATGTTTATAAATTTATTGGGAAAATAATTAATGTATTAATTTAATTAAATTAATTTAAATTTACTTACCAAGTACTACAATTCCAATTGTTTTAAGCGCTTTTCTTTCTCTTAAATAAACAATCTTTTCTTTTGAACCTCTTAAATTTGCATTTTTTGCTGTAAAATGAGGTACAATTTGAGGAGTATGACCACCAACTAAAATATCAGTTTTAGTATTAACACCATAACTATTTTGTTGTTTAAGTGGTTGTCGTAAACCATTAGCAATTAAAAGACGATCAGGTGGATGTAAATTTTGTTGTAGACTATCCTTTCTTTCTGGACTGTTATCACTAATTGGGGGTTCTGCACTGTTCTTTCGATATTTACTTGATTTTCTACCTCTTTCAATGCCAAATGAATCATATTGCTTAAACAATGAATATTTTATTTAATTAAAATTAGTTTAATTTTTTTAAAAATTTCCTAAAGGTATTTTTAAAGAAAGAATATTATAAAGATTATTTTAATTTAAATAAAATAAAATTTATTTTACCATACTGCCCAAGCATTCCATTGATTTAATTTTACGTCGAAAGGAATCAGAACCACCGGAACCTTTAGCTTTATCAACAGCAGCTGCTACAGTTCTATTTATTGGACCATTAGAAACCATTCCTTTTCCACTATTTCTTGCAGAAGTTGGACAACTTGTTTCAACAGAACAACAACTACTAGTTAATAATCTATCTCCTATATCCCCAACTTCTGTTGCATTATTTTGATTATTTGTTTGTCCAGCAGAAGATGAACGACGTTCATTTTCTTCTTTATTTAAATAAAAATTATTTTCACAAGAAGATGCAGGTCTATTTATTGGTAAATAATTATTTCCATCAATATTAGCAAGTGTTACTGGAGAACAATGATTAGACCTTAAAAATAATATTTTTAATTTAAATTAAATTATATAAAACAAACATATTTTGTTGATTTTTTAATTGTCCAGAAAATGGAGAAGATTTTATAACTGTTGGTTGAGCAATTCCTCCACCTTTAATACGAGTAACAGATGAACTAAATAAAAAATTAATTAATTATTTATATTTAAAAATGATTTTTATTTTTTTTTAAATAAAAATATTAGATTTTTTATTTATTTATTTTATTATAAAATTACAAAATGTTAAAAAAAAAATTTTTTTTTTTAATTTTTTTAAATACCGATGTGTGTAATTAGTTGTTGCACTTCTTTTTCTTCCCTTCATTTGAGTTTTCTCTACCCTTCTACTTAATCGGCAAGTTCCCATACCTTCACGAATAAGACGTTCACGTTCTGAGGCAACACGAAATATTTTAAAATATACAAATAGCATAATCTATTAAAAATAATATATTATTTTATTTATTTATTAAAAATTAAAGTAAATTATTCAAAAAAATTAATTAATTATAGAATTAAAATTTAAAAAAGTATAATTATTAAATATTTTAAAATAAATTAAAAATTCCCCTTACCACTAAAGGAATATAAAAACTACATGAGGCACTGTAAATTCTATAAGAGACAGACATTGGATAAGCACATTGATAACCACTAATAATATGTTCTGTAGTAACAGTATTTTCTATTCTAACACCTTCTGAAAGACTTCGAGTTTTTGTTTTCTTTTGTGAAGAAAAAATAATAGAAGATTTAGAATCAAATGAAATAGACCATTCATCAACAAACCAAGGAGGTGAACAAACAACTAAAGACATTCCCCAAACAAAACAAAGAAGTGCAAATGCCATCCAACGACTTCTTGTTCTTGGATAACGTAAAGGGCTTGTAATTGCCATATATCTAAAAAATAAATAAATAATATTTAAATAAATAATATTTCAAGTTTTAAGTTTAAATATAAAATTTTAAGTTAAAAAGTTTTAAAAAAAAATGTTTTAAGTTATAATTTCAAGTTCAAGATAAAGTCAAGTTTTGAAATTAAAGTTTATTTAAAGTTTTACTATAAAAGGTTTTCTAATTCAAAAACTAAAACAAAAGTTTATTTTATAATTTAATTAAAAAATAACCTATCAAGTGAAATAATACATAAATTTAAAATTGAGGCAGTACATAATAAAATATCAAATGTTGCCCATATTCTACAAGTTATAATACCTAAAGGCCAACTATGTGCATGTAATAAATCAAGTAATGCTAGAGGCATAATTAAAAGTCCAACAAGTAAATCTGCAGTTGCTAAAGATGTGAGCAATAAATTTGTAAATGTTCTCATTCTCTTATATAAACAAACTGAAAGTACTACTAATATATTGCCTAGAACAGTAGCCAAAATTAAGAGAATCTTAAATTAATATTATAATAAATCTATTTTAGAAAAAATAATTTTTATAAGAAAGATTAAATTCTTAGCTAAGAATTTTTATGGATAAAAAAAAGAACCAAAGCTCTAAAATTTTTTATAAAATAATTATTGAGAGAAAAATAGAATAAAATTCTTGTTCAGAGTTCAGGTCCAAAGATTTAAAAAAAATTTTTTTTTAATAATAATTAATCTAAAAGTCTTATATTTTTATTAATTTCCATTCCTTAAAATAAATTATTACAAAAAACAAACCAAAACAAAAGCAATAAAAATATCAGTAAAACCAAGGCACACTCCTCCATTTAACTTTCCTCCAATTAAATTATTTTCTATATGCTTAGAATTATCAGAATCAGAAGAAACTGATGCAAAAGTTAATGAATAAAAAAGGAAAGAACTGAGAAGAAAAATTGTCATTAAAAACATTTTTATTAGTAGAGGAGAGCACCTTTTATGAAATTTGAACAAAATATTTTTTATTGAATAAATTTTAAAAAAGAAGGCCAAAATTATTATTATTTTAGCATTAAAATAAAATAAAATAATTAATTAATTATAATCTAAAAAATAAATTAAATTTTATTTAAAAATTAAAAATAAAATAATTAAAATATTTTTAATTAAAAAAGTAAAAATATTTTTTCTAAATTTTTATTAAAAATTAAATTTAAAAAAAATTTATTCAATATTTTTTGTAAAATATTTATTTTTTAATTTAAAAATTGTTAACAAAATTTAAAAGTTTAAAACAAAGATATTTTTAATAAGCGGAATTAATATTTATTTATTTTTATAATTTAAATAAATACATAAGGTTTTTAATGTTTCGTAAAAATAATTTTAATATTTTATTTATTCTTAAATAATAATTAAAAAAAAAAATTAAAAGTTAAAATTTAAAATTTAAATAAATAATTATTTATTTATAATTTTTAATAATTTCTTTTGTTTAGCTACTAAATACAGGAAATGTTTTGTTTTATAGAAACTTTTTTTTGCAAAAAATGTTGAAAACACAAAAAACTCAGTTGGATGTTTTAAACTTATTTTTAAAATAAAGAATTTTTTTTTTTAATTAATAATTAAAAATTATTTTAATTATTTAAAAAAAAATATATTAAAGCTATAAAAGAGTAAGTAAACAAAATATTTAAAAATAATTAAAAATCATTTATAATTAAATTTATATATATTTATTAAATAAATTAATATCAAATAAAATATTTAATTATTTAAATTTTTGATTCAATAAAAAAGAAAAAAAAAGAAACCTTTAAAATTATATTAAATTTATTTAAAGATTTTTTAATTATTAAAATAGAATTATTAAATATATATTAAATATTTTAAGCGGTTTAAACGTAGTTAATTATATATTTTCTCTTTAATTATTATTAATTTAGCTTAACCAACTGACACTTTATTAAATGACATTTAAAATAAATTAAATGAAAAAATAATAAATGATTAGAAAAAGGTTCGTTAATTATGAGAACTCAATTAAGGAGATATTACGGCGCAGAAAGAGGAGAATGAAAATATAAAATTAAATTAAACATAAATTTAGAAATTAGAATATTTATTTAATAAAGTCAAAAAGTTAAAAAAAAAATATTTAATTTTTAATTTTATTATTAAAAATTAATATATTTTAGCTTAAAAGTTATTCTTGTTTTTTTTTAATTTTTAGAAATAATTTTTAAAATAAAAAATTTTTTAAAAATTAATTTAAAACAAAATTATAAGTTAATTAAACAAATAAACTTTTAATAAAAAGTTTAAATATAACTGCGCCCAAATGACCAAAAAAAAAAGTTGGAAATAGCTAATAAATTAAATGAACATTTAAAAGCTTGAACTGACTAAAATAATTGACGAGATTATCTATCTGTTATTATTTTAATTGATTTTTATTTATTAAATAAAGATTTTAGAGAGAACATGTGGAAAAAGAGTGTTTAAATTTTAAAGAGAAAAAAAAAAGTTTAAAAATATTAAATTTTGAGGTTAATGACATAATTAAATAAAAATTAATTTTTTAAATAAGAAAATTATAAAAATAGAATTTCTAGGAAATGAAGGATGAAAAAAAAATGTTTAAAAAATTTAAAAAGATTAAAATAAAAAAAAAATTAATAAATAAATATTTAAAAAAAAAGAAATAAAATAATTTAAATATTACATAGACTATATGTACATATGTCAGAATTTTTAAAGAAATAAATTTAATCAATTCATGTAAATAATTGCAAAAGTTTGTGTTAAAATTAATTCTTAAAAATACTTCAAAAAAGGGCTATAATTTGTACAATTAATTTTAAAAATATTTTTTTTTTATGTGAAAATAATTATTTAAATAAAATTAAATAATTTCTAAAATTACCAAAAAATATATTTAAAATTAATTTTAATTTTTTTTTTACTATTATTTTTATTAATTTTGTTATTTTTAAAAAGAAAGGTTGCGAGATAAGAAAATTGAAAAAAAAAAAATTAAAAAATAAAATAAATTTTTATCCTTGGAATTTTTCTTCCTTTTTAATTTCCAAAGGTTTTTATTTATCCTATTGAGGCGATTAGAAAATTTTGTTCTTAAAAAAGGAGAGAAGGGAATATAAAAATTTTTAAAGAAGGGTTGTTTCGTAAGCAGATAAGAAGTAAAAAAAAAAAAAGAAAAAAATATTTTAAATAAAATTAATGTTGTAATGTGTAAATTCTTTCTTTTTTTCAGTCTTTTGCCTTATAAAAATACCCCCAAAGGATTTAATGGACAAATGAATTGTAGAAAAATTATTTTTTTTTTTTTTAGAAAAGGGAGAAGGTGGAAAAAAATATGTATAGTTAAAAAATGAGGTAAATAAATATTTATTTATATATATTACTTTTTATTTATTTTTAAAAAATTATTATGAGCTGCTTTTGACGTAAATAAATAATTTATTTATTTTAAATCAATTTATTAAAAAATAAATTATATTAAAATAATTTTTAAGAAGATTTTTGACGTAAAAATTAGTTAATTTAAATAAATCAGTATTTGACCTAAACTTTTGAATTAAAAATTTAAAAATATTTTTTATTAAATAAATTAATTATTTTAAAATTAATTTTTAAAAAAAATTAAAATTATTTAATTTATTTAAAATTAAATAAAAAAAAAGAAAAGTAGAAGAAATTAAGTAAATAAAAAATATTGTATAATTTATTTTACTTCCAAAATTTTTTTAAAAATTTTTTAATTCAAAGAATATATTTTTAATAAATTTTACAAAGAAAATTTAAAAAAAAAAAAGAAAAAGAAAATAATTTAATAAAAATTAAAAATTAATTTTTACAATTAAATTTATTTAAAAATGCTTAAAAATTGTAATAAAAAATATATTTAATTTAAATTTAATTAAACTAAAAATTGTTTAATATAAATTAATTAAATTATAATTTAATATTTATTTTAAAAAATAATTTTTTTAATTTAAAAAAAATTAATAAAGTACATGTACTTATTTTATTAATTTTTAACAAAAAAAAAACGTATAAATTTGTATTTCAATCTTTGAGATGTTATTAATAATTTTATTAATTTTTTAAAACTTAAACGTAATAAAACTTTAGTATAATTAAAATAATTATTTAAAAAAAAAAAAAAATAAATAAATAAAATTCATAAATTAATATTTTTTGAATAAATTAATTAAAATTTAAAAAAAAAATAATATTTATTTTAATATTAATAATTTTTAAATTTATTTTTTTTTTTAAATCCAAAAAATTTTTTTTTAATCACAATGTTAAACAATATAAATAATATTAAAGTATAAATCCTCAAAAATAGGGATAAAAGTTAAATTAAAAAGTTAATTAAATAAATAATAAATATTTTAAAATTTAATTGTTTTGAATTATTTTTGACTTTTTTTAAAAAATATTATAAAGAACTTTTTTTTTCAAATAATGAAAATTAAAATATTTTAGAAAAAAAATAAATAATTAATATTTTAATAACAAGAATAAAATTAATATTTAAAATAAATAAAATATTAAATCTGTCTTTACTTTAAAAAAAAAAATATTTAATTTATTCAAAATATTCCATAAAAATAATAAATAAATATTTAAATTAATTAAATATATTTAAATAAATAGAAAGGAATAATGACAAGGTTATTATTATTATATGTTAAAAAAAAATATTATAAAATAATATATAAAGAAAGGGATGCTTCAAAAAAAAAAAGAAAACTTTTTTCTTTTATTTTCTTTTTTTAGTTTTATTCATTCAAATGGAAATAAATGTTTAGAAGCTATTTATCGTCAATTGCCCATATTTTT
Source organism: Meloidogyne graminicola (assembly GCA_036172905.1). Lineage (NCBI taxonomy): Eukaryota > Metazoa > Nematoda > Chromadorea > Rhabditida > Meloidogynidae > Meloidogyne > Meloidogyne graminicola. Next base: position 625,063 of record JARPZY010000017.1, on the reverse strand, counting down.
GTTTTATTTAAAGCTTTCCCCCCTCCTTTTTTTGTTTTTTAATAAATTGGCAAAATAAAAGGGTAAAGAGAGAGAAAAGAAGGAAAGGGATTAAAAACTTTTTTTTTAAAGTTGGCAAAATGTTTATTTTAAATAATAATTAAAATCAATAAATATTTTTAAAAAGGAAAAAATAATAATTAAATTATTTATTTTGTTTTATATATATATTTTAATAATTAAGTTATTTAATATATTAAAGGGGAAGGAAAAACTAAAGAAAGTATTAAAGTAAAGGAAAGGTCAACCCTAAAGGTCAACATCTATAAAGACTAACTAATTAATTAAAAAAAATTAATTATTTAATTAATTTATTCAAAAATGGACTTTTTAGGTTTAAAAAAATTTTTTTAATTAAATAAATATTTTTTAAAATTTTCAGAATTAATAATTTTAAATCAGACTTTTTTTTTTTATTAGAAAAAACTAGTAGGTGGGGGGTGTTACGTTATGTGTGTTATATTACAGTAAATCGATAAATAGTACTTTGTATAATAATGCGGTCTTTTTGGTTAAAATTTGTATTTTTATGAAATTTTACGTTTTCGCTTCTAAAAAGCCCTAACGGGCTTTGGGGCGCGCTTCGCGCGCTGCTAGAATCTTATTTTGCTTTGATACAGTAACCTTTCAGATTATTGTTATTTCAAAACGCTCGATCTTTAACTTGGCGACATTATCACATTTCAGATTATTATCATTTTAAAAATGTGGGTACCTCTATTTCATATGTATGCAACAATTCAGGCCTTCAGATCCTTCGATGCTTCACCTCCTGCTTTCGCCCTTCTTTTCAAATGGATGCCTTTCAACTCGGGCCTTCAACCCTCGCCTTCTCCTTTCAAGATGGATGCATTTCCTCGGGCCTTCGGCCCTCGGCTTCTTCCTTTCAGATGGATTGCACTTCTCGGGCCTTCGGCCCTCGTCCCCTTCCCTTCAGATGGATGCTGCAACTTGGGCATTCGGCCCTCGTCTCCTTCTTTTCAAATGGATGTCTTAACTCGGGCCTTCGCCCCGTATCCTCCTTTCAGATGGATGCATAACCTCGGGCCTTCGGCCCTCGTCTCCCTCCTTTCAGATGGATGTCTCAACTCGGGCCTTCGGCCCTCGTCCCCTTCCTTTCAGATGGATGGCACTCCTCGGGCCTTCGGCCCTCGTCTCCTTCCTTTCAGATGTATGTCTCAACTCGGGCCTTCGGCCCTCGTCTCCCTCCTTTCAGATGGATGCCTGTCCTCGGGCCTTCGGCCCTCGTCCCCTTACTTTCAGATGGATCTTTCGACTCGGGCCTTCGGCCCTCGTCCCCTTCCTTTCAGATGGATGCTGCAACTCGGGCCTTCGGCCCTTGGATCCTTCCTTTCAAATGGATGTTTCAACTCGGGCCTCCGTCCCTTGGATCTTCCTTTCAAATGGATGTTTCAACTCGGGCCTCCGGCCTTCGTCTCCTTGCTTCCAAATGGCTGTTTCAACTCAGGCTTCGGCCCCTCCTTTCAGATGGATGCCTGTCCTCGGGCCTTAGGCCCTCGTCTCCTTCCTTTCAGATGGATGCGACACTTCGGCCTCGGCTCCTTCCTTTCAGATGGATGCCACTTATAACTCCAAAATCAAACATTTTGTTCATGTTCACTTCACACCACTTTATTGTTCCTTTCACATTACATCAAATACTGAAAATTCATTCCCTCTTAACTTGGTACCAATTGGTTCCAAAATTTTTCTAAAAATATTTTTAGGCTCAGCACTTCATTGGCTTTATTTTGATTTATAGTTTGCCCTATTTACTTTAGTTTTGTGGTAGGTCATTTTGGCACTCAAAATTTTGGCCTAAAATTTGATCCAAAAATTTAAAAAATCATAACTCTTCGAAAAGTAAACATTTTTCAATATTTTAAAATGTTATTAGGCTTTATAAATCAGGATCAATTTTATAAAAATATTTTCAATCCGATCCATCTCCAAAACCTTGATATTTTGTCGAAAACCCGAAAAAATCCGAATTTTACGAAATTCGACCGTAACTACAGTAATCCTTAAATTTTTCAGCATTTTCTCCATTCAAAAAATCACTAATTTTTTACTTTATTTTATAACCCTCATTTTATTAAAATTCATACAGTACCCACAAAGTTACGGGCATTAGAAATTTTCGTAAATATTTCCTAAAGGGATACCCCTTAGGAAAATTTTTGTAAAATTTTTTTAAAATTTTCTTATGGAAAAAACATGTTTTATAGGGTAATATTATACGCTAAACACGAATCCGAGGTCAGAAAATTTTTACAAAAATTTCCCTCAAAGTTAAAGACCAAAAACCGTTGAGTCCCAAACATTCTTCGACCTATACTTCACAAGACTCGAGTGGACCCCAACATGTTATATATTTTTCAACCTCCTAAAGCACGCTGTATACCATAGGCCATTCAAATCCTATCAAAATGCATTGACAATGCACCCCACCCCTTGAATCCCCGTAGTGACCAACCACTTCAACGACTCCAAGCTCTCAAAGACTCAACTAAACCATTGCCATGTAATGGACTTTTCTGACGGCCAGGGGATGCTCTTTCACCTCCACTATCGTGCACTCGTTTTGCACTCCATGACCCTGACCTACTTCCCTTATTATTACTTCAATTCAACAAACTTTAGTCGGAGACTCAAGTGACCCAGGAACATTTTGTAGCCAACACTTGTGGCTACAAATACTTCCATTACAAACATAATCTCCAGCTGCATTTTTAGCATTAAATTTTCAATTTTGTCATTTAAACGGCCATTTCATTGCCGCACTCAAACTTCGCACCGAAATAACATACTCCATTGAACTCCCCATATGCGATTACCCATTATCCCTTTGAACTTTTTCTTCAATACCTCTTCATTCAAAAGATAGCTGACGGGACGAAACACACAATAATGCAAATCCATGACACTTTGCCACCACTTAAAAAGGGTTATTTCAGCAGATCGTACTGTAGAATTGGTTTTTTTCAAAAATTTTTTTTTTTTACATTATCTACTCATTGCGGGGCATGATCCTCCCAGCAGGCCCAAACCCCCTTTCCTGGGCCGTTTTTGAGATAGCCCGGGACCTATAGCCGTTTCGGTGCCATCCGACCCCCGCACCAAAAAGCCTATAATTTTCCTGAATGCCCCTCAAAAAGTTGTTACACTAATGTAGCACTTTCATGAAGCTCCCGGCCTTCGGCCGGGAGCTTTTGATTTTTCTAGCTCAAATCTTTATCTTTTTTATTAATAGTGTAAAAATAAAAGAAATAAATCAACTAAAAAATAAATTAATTTAAAAATCGAAAAATAAATAAATAAATTTTAAAATTTAGAAAATGGCAAAATGAACGGAAACTAAAGGAAAAAAAAAAGTTTTTTTTTTTTTGATTAAAAAGCTTAAAAAAATAAATAAATAACTTTACTTAAATATATATAAAATATAATATATTTTATTTTATTTTTTTTAAAAAAGAATTATTCATTGCCTTTTTACATTGATGAAGCTAAGATTCTCAAAATTAAGTTTTCTATTCAAAAAAAAAGTGTAAATTTGTCGCTGTTTTTTAAGGCAATCCTCGAACTCTTTTTCCGTTGAAATGAAGAAGAAAATGAAAAATAAAGCAAAGGATAAATATTGAACAAAAAATTATTTTGCCAAATTTTTTGTTAAAAAAAATGAAATTAAAGGAAAAATAAATATTTTTAAAAAAATTAAGAAAAATTTAATTAAATAAATAAATGTTTTTCTAATTTTGAAAAGAAGGACTTTTATACAAAAATGAAATTATTAAAATAATTGATATAAATTAATTTTTTTATTTAAATTAAATTATCAAATTTAAACAATTATTTAAATTAAAAATATTTTTTATTTCTTTTTTTTTTTTTTTTAATAATTAAAATATAAATTTTTAAACTAATTATAAAAAAAATAAAAATATTTTAACAAAAATAAATTACTATAAAAAAAAATATCCCGTCGAGAAAATATTTATAAACTACAAAGGACATTATTTTACATATATGTTAAAAAATACTTTGGCCATAGATTATAAAAAAATTAAAAAAAAAATGGATTAAAATATTTTTATTTTTTTTTAGTTAAAAATATTTTCCAATAAAAATAAAGCAATTAAATAAAGTTAAAAATAAAATAAATATTTTAATTTTTTAAAAATTCTATAATAAATTTGTTTTCATTTTTTTAAATAATAATTTCCAATAATTTAAAAATTAAAAATAAATAAATAAAAAATGACATTTTGATAAAAAAGGATTCCAATTAGAAAAAAAAATTTGAGATGTTAAAATATTTTTTTTTTATTTAATATTTCCTATTATTAAAATATTATAATTAAAATATTAATTTTATTTATTAAATATAAAATAAATATTTTTTTTTATTTTAAAAATTATAATAATAATTAATTAATATTTTTTAAATCTAATAATTTATTTTTCTATTATATAAAATTAGGCACAAAAAATAAACAAAAGTGAATTTAAAAAATTTAAAAAAAAATATTTAAATTAATGTTTAATATTAAATTAATTATTTTATTTATTTTTTTTAATTAATTAAACATTAATTTTAAATATTTAAAAATTAAATAAAATTTATTAAATAAAATTTATAAACGCATTTTTTGTTTTTTTGTTGTTGTATATTTTGGTAAATGATGTACTTTAATTGGTTTACCTAATTAAACTAAAATGTTTTTATTTATTTAAAATAAATATATTTAAATTAATTACCTTGATGAGAACGTGGACTTTTATCCATTCCTCTTAAATCACAATTTATTGGTGTACATATACCATTTCCATTACTAAAATATTCGGTTGGAAGGGAAGGTTGGTGAAAAGCAGAAGCTGAAATACTTGAACAACCTGAAGGTCCTCTACTTTGTCCAAATCCATAACGTCTAGGTTCATGTTCCATTTCAACAGCTATATGCCTTAAATAAATTAATTAATTTAATTAATTAATTATTTATTTAATTAAATTAATAATTAATTAATTTATTTAATTAAATTAATTGTATATTTAAATAAATAATTAAATTAATTCATTTAACTATTTAATTAAATTAAATTAAAAATATTTAAATAAATAATAAATTATTTAATTAATTAAAATAAACAAATTATAAACCTTAATTTTGTTGGATCAGAAGGTGAATAAGTTGTAGGATTGAAAGGTTTTGAAGAAGAATATTCTGAATTAACTAAAGGATGTGTTGGAGTTGATGTTCCTTTTATTAAAAAATAAATCAATAATTAAATTTAAAATTAAATTAAATTTAAAGTTTATTTACCAACTTGATGATTCTATTTGTGATACCCGTAAAAATGATTTAATTTTGATTAATAAATTGATAAGTAATAAAGCTGAAAGTAATAACAAAACAGCAATCATTGTAAAAAATAATAAATAAAATGCCCATGATCCAGGAATCTTTTTAATATTAAATTTTAAATTAAATTAAATTCAATTAATTCAATTAATTTAATTAAATTTATTTAAATTAATTTATTTAATTAATTTTAATTTAAAATTATTTTAATTATTTTACTTGTGCAATTGTAGTATCAACTTGTGTAGTCATTTTATTTGCATCTTTAGCAATTCCAGAAATTGAATCATCAAAAGTTTGTAAAGTAATATTAATTCTAGAACTTATACTACCAACTTGTCCATTAATTTCCATCTAAAAATAATTAATTTAAATAATTAATTAAAATAATTATTTTTACCACCAACTCTCCTAATTTAGCTAATGTATGACTTAATTCACGTATTGTATCATCTACTGACATTTTTATTTAATTTTTTATTTTATAAAAAATAACCAAAGAAAATAATTTAAAAAGAATAAATAAATGCTTTGTTGTTTTAGCATTTTCTTTTAAATTTTATATATATATAAGGATATAATATTGTATATTTGTTGTTTGTTGTAATTATTATTAAATATTATTTATTAGACATTTTCTTTATTTATTAATATATAATATTTTACTAAAAACAGGTGATTAGATTGTACAATTAAATTATTAATAAAAATTAATTAAAAAAAAAAAGAAATAATATAATAATTTATAAAGTGAATTAGAAGTAAAATAAAATTAATTAAATAAATAAAATAAATAATTAATTAAATAATATATTACAATTTTTGAATACTATAAATGAGGTAAATAAAATAAAAAATTTTTATTTCATTTTAGATAAAAAAAAAACGTTTAGTTAAATAAATATCAATAAAAACTGAAAGATTTTTTCAATATAAAAAATTCAACCTTTTTTTTATTATTTTCCAACCTTACCTTATTTAGCCATATATTATTTAAATGTCTTTTTTGATCATAAAAAATAACGTTTCTCTATTGGGGTTTTTTTCTTATATTTTTTATTTTTGTTTTATATTCATTCTCGATAGCAAATCATTGCTAACAGAGACGAGAATAAATAAAATAAATAAATATATTTTAGAGACAGTCCTTTAAATTATATTTATTTATTTATTTATTACAAGCAAACATTTTTCAACAATCTATTTTCTTTTTTTTTCTTTATCTTTTCTCTTTTATATTTTAGTCTTTCTCTTTTCCATTCTCTTTTTTTCTTTTCCTTACCTCTTCATTTATTAAAGGTTATAGAAATTGGAAGAAGAAAAAAAAAAAGAATTTTTTAGTATTTTATTGTTTGTACAAATTTTTGGACTCCGAATGAGAAATCTACATACATTTAGAGCGGAAGAGGAAAAAAGAATTTATTTGTTGAAAAAAAAGTAATTGGAAGAAAATAATAAAATTAAAAAAGGGAAAACTTTAAATTGTTTAAATTATTTTTTTTTTTTTTAAATTTTTAATTAGATCTTTTTAAAAATAAAATTAAATATTTATAAACTAAAATATTATATAAAATTGAAAATTAAATTATTTTTTTAATAAATAAAATGTTAAGAGAATAATTAAACAAAAATAATTTTTTTTTATTTAAATAATTATATATGTGTTTTGTGTATTTTTAATTTATAAAAATTACTTTATTTTAAATAAGCATAATAAAATACAATTTTTCAAGTACTTTACTCTTCAGTAATAAAAATAAACAATAAATATTTTTAAAAACTTTTTTCAAGGAAATTTGATCAGAAAAAATTATTTTGATTAAATATAAAATTAGCAATTGAATTAAAAAATATAAAAAAAAATAATTATTTATTTTATTAAATTTATTTAATTATTTTAATAAATATTTTAAAAAATAAATTATTTAATAATAAAAAAAAAATTATTTTTTTTCTTATAAATTTTAAAAACCTTTTAAATATTTCAAATAATCATTTAAAACCATTTATTACAATAAAATAAAATTTAAAATAAAAAAAAATTATTCAGAAATGCTTTTAAATAATTTTAAAAAATAATAAATGAATCATTCAAATTGCTTTTGTTGATATTTTAAAAATAAACTTTTATTTAAAAGAAAAAAAAGTTTTATATTATTAAACTAATAAATACAACTTGAAAAAATTATTTATTTTTTTTTTTTTTGAATTAAAGTTTGTATTTTAATTAAAATAAAAATATTTTTTTACGTGGAGGAATATGGTGTGGTGTTAAATTTAATCAAAACTAAAAAACACTAAAAATTTAAGAAGAAAATTAGTTAATCATGCAAAAATAAAAATTAGTAAAAAAAAGAGGTATTAAGGGTTGCTGAAAAAATAAATTAATTCATTTTTTTAAATAGTTTTAATTTATAAAAATAAAATAGAATAACGAAAAAAAGATAAATAATAATATATTTATTTTAATTTATTAATTAAAATATACATATAATATAAAGCCTAATATAATTGTTAAAAAATTATTTTAACTTCAAATATAAAATTATATTAATCAATTTATTGATAAAAGAAAAACATTTATTTGTTTAAATAATTATTTATTTTAATATAAGGAAAAGAAGAAAGTCGGGGAAAAATTTGTTCAGCTTTTTTAAAGAACTTTGGTATTAATAAAAATAAATAAATATTTTATGTCCAGCTAAAGAATAAAATAAATAAAATATTTACTTAATAAATTAATTTTTAATAATAATTTTAAAATATTTTATATAATTAAATAAAATAAAAAATTTATTAAAATAAATTTATTGTTTTTAATTCAATAAAAAAAATGTTGTTATATTGATTAATATAATCAAATAATTATAAAATAAATCAAAATTTTATTAAATTTGTTCTTTAGCTTCAGTAACATCATAACAGAAAGCATAATTTCCAAAATTTGTATCAACAGAAATTTTATCTAATTCAATATATGGAAATAAATTATCTGCATCTTTTTCTAAAAAAATTCTTCTTCCTGTAAGTTAAAAAAAAATTTAAAATTAATAAATTAAATTTTAACCAATTTTAATTCCATTTTTAGAAAAAAATACAAAAGGTTCACATTCTTTATTTGGTGGAAAAATAATTCCACAACCAAAAATGTCATTATCCTTCCAATGAAATTTTTGATAAAATTTTCCTTTTTTAGAAGAAAAACTTATATTTTCATTACTTAAATAAATTTGAGCATTATATTTATCTAAACCAATTGAAACATAACCTCTAAAAATTAATTAAATTAATTTAATTTAATTAATTAATTAAATTTATTTAAATATATAATTATTTAATAAATTCTTAAAAAAGTTTATAGAAAATAAAAGGTTAATTAAAATGAATATAATTAAAATATTCTTTGTAAAGTAAAACATAAATTGATTCCCCTATTAAATTTACATAGTTATTTCAGTTCTTCTCTTTATTTAAAAGAAAAGACCAAAATTAAAATGTTAATTAAAATAATTTTTTAAAACTTTTTAATTTAATTTATTTTCTCTCCCCTATTTTTTTTTAAATTTCTATAAAATTCCTTACTCTTTATAATTTACTTCTTTAATCATTCTAACTTCAAAATAAAATAAAATATAATGACAATTACAACTAAATTCTTTTTTAAATGAATTATAACCAGTTAAACTTAAAATATATTTTCTTTTCTTTTCTAAATAAAAATATTATTATTATTAATATTATTTTAATTTACTAACCAAAATTGTATTCCTCCTGATAATCTTTCTCAAAATTATATTTTAATTTCCCATCTTCTTCAACACTAATATATTCCTTTAAATCATCTTCCTTCTCTGGAGGTTCAAATTTATTTGAAAGTGGAATAAAAACCTTTTAATAATTTAAAAAATTAATTAAATTAATTCTCCTTACTATTTTATCCTTTTCTTTATTTATTTGTTGTAATTTTATTTTTAATAAATCAATTTTTTCATTTAATGAATAATTTTTTAATTCCTAAAAATTAATATTTTTTAATTAATTAAAAAAAGAATTTACCTGAAATGAACTTTTTAAAATTCCCAAATTCATTAATTCAATCCATTCTAATAAATAATTAAATTTTTGTTCATTTTTTAATTTTTCTTCCTTAAATTTTTCAATTTCAATATTTAATTTTAAATTTTCTTTAATTAATTTATTATTTTCATTAAATTGTTCTAATTCATTTTTTTTAATTATTTCAAGTTTATTTTTTAATATTTTATTTTCTTCTTCAAATAATCCTTTAATTTCATTATTTTGTTCTTCTTTTAAAAAATTTTTTTGTTTTAAAATTTCCTAAAAATTAAATAAATTTATTTTTAAATATAATTAAGAAAAAGAATACTAAATTTTAAATTAATTAATTTATAACTATAATAAATTTAAAAAATCCCTAAACCTGTAAAAAAGAACTTTTCAGACATAGAAATAAAATAAATATATGGAAATATTTTAATTAATAAAAATTAAATTTTTATTTACCTCTAATGTTTGTAAACGTTGATTAAAACATTCAATTGTTGAACAACTACAAGAATCAATAGTAGATAAATCATTAAATGAATTAGATAAATCTTCACTCATTTTTCAAAATATATTTATTTAATTTAATTTAATTTAAAATATATCCTTTTTTTCAATTTTAAAAATAAAATAATTTAAAAAAAAAAAATTTTTAATAAAAGTAATATATCAAACTATTTTTAAATAAAAAAGAAAATATATGTGTAGAAATGTTTAAAAAAAACTTAATATTTTTTTAAGAAAAAATTAAGGTCAAAAGAGACACGCCCATTAAAAAAGAGAAAATTATTTTCTCTTTTTAAATAAAAAATATTTACAATCTTAAGATTTACATAATTTAAAGAACAATTTTATTTTTAGTTTTATTTATTTTAATTAAAAAATTTAAAAAACAATAAAATTTAAACATTAAATATTTTCATTAGTAAAAATAATAATAATAAAATATATTACTTTTAAGAAATTATTTCAAAAATTAATATTTTTTTATCAAATCCCAATTCATTACATTTGGTAATTTTTGTTCATTTATTGAACTTGTTTTTTTTAATTTTTCAATTTGATTATTTAAATCCTCCACTTTTTTGACTAATTCTATTTTTTCTTTAATTAATTTATTATTCTCTTTTTTCAAAAATTCCATATTTTCTTCAATAATTTTTTGTTTTTTTTGAAAGATTTTAAATTACCTTAAAAATTAATAATTTATTTTTTATAAAAATAAAATTAATTTACTTACCTTTAAAATTTGTAAATATTATTTAGAACAGTTGATTCTATAGTATTTAAATTATTAAAAGAATTAAATAATTATTTATTTATTTTAAATAAAATATATTTTAATTAATTAATTATTCTTTAAATAATAATATTTAATAAATATTTAATTTATATAATTCTTAATTTAAAAAAAAACAAAGGGTAACATTAATTTTTTTTTTCCTTTTTATTTTACTAATTAAAAAATTAATCAAAAAAAAAAATTAAAATTTAAAATTTAAGAATTAAATATTGGGAAATTTAAAAAAGTTTTTTAATTTATTAAAATTTATTATTTTTTGATTTAATTAAATTTCCTCTAAGAAAAAACAAATTTTTAAAAAATAGATTTTTAAATAAATTAAAGAGAAAAGAGTAAATGCTTAAAACTTTTTTTTTCCCTATTTATATACTAAATATATTTATTTTTTTAATAATAAACAACATCTTTATTTTTGTAAAAATAAATATTTTTGTTATTATTAAATTCAATTGAATTAAAAAAATAAATACAAAAACAAAAATTTAATAAGAATATTTAATTCTATAGGAGTATCCTTGTTTTTTATTTATTTAATATTTTTTTTAATATTTTTTTTGTTTTGACTTTTTTAGAATTTTAATAAATAAAAATAAATTAAAAATTAATGAGAATTAAATATATATTTTATTATTTTAATTAAAAATTTAAATACAACAATGTGAAAATATTTCTAATTGAATACATTCTGAATTTAAAGGACAAAATTTATCATTACAAGATTTTCCTAAAAAATTAATTTTCCAATTATTTATTTCATCATTAATTTGGTAAAGTTGTTTTCCATTTGAACATTTTGGATTAAAATTTTTATGAAAAATTTCTAAAATTAAATTAAATAATTAAATATAAAATTAATTTATTAATTAAATTAAATTAATTTTAATTTTACCTTCATTTTTAATTTCACAACAAACAGAAAAGAAAGCCATTCCCTGACACCGATAACCTTTTGGACATTTTTCTATAACCATATTTGAATGTCCAGAACAAAATATTTGTTGTCCATTTGAATTAATAGCTGAAGGTTTATTACCAGAACAACCACCACCATAATCCACTTAATTAATTAAATTAATTAATTAAATTAAATTAATCAAATTTTAATTTACTTAAATTTAATTAATTAAATTTACAATTAAATTACTTGGTAATGAACATTTTTGTTTACATTCAAATATTGAATTAAATTTATTTTCATTTCCCCCACATCCTTTATAACCAAAAGCTAAACATTGAAATGTTTCTTTATCAAAATACCACTTTAAAAAAATAATTAATTAATTAATTTAAAAATTAAAATTACTTTAATTTGTATTTCATTTTGATTAATTATTCTTTTATTTTCACAAATATTTCCTAAATCTTTAGGTTGTAAACATATTTTATTAGAAATAATTAAATTATTATTATTTATTTGTAAATTATTTGATTGTTTAGATAATACTTTATTACTTTAAAAAATAAAATATTATTTAAATAATTTAAATAATTATTTACCATAAATTACATTCATTTATTATTTTTGTTAATGTAAAATTAATTAAAATTGTAAAAATAAAAATAATTGGTTTTAAATTAAAAAATAAATTTATTAATAATTTTTGAAGCATTTTTGTAAAATCTAAATTTTTTTAAAAATAATTTAATATAATTAAAAATAAAATGATGTCCTAAACTAAATAAAATATGTAAAATTTATTTTCCATATTTAAAAATTAAATTTATTTTAAATTATATTAAATTATTTTTATAAAAATTTTTTTTAATTTTAAAAAGAACAAAATATATTATTTTATATTTTTTATTAATTTCTAAAAATAATTTAATATAATTTAAAATAAATTTATATACAAATGTAAATAAATTATAAATATTCTTTTTTTACTTGTTTTAGAAAATTAATTTAATTTTAATTATTTTAAATTATTATAATAAAAAAATATATTAAAATTTATATATTAAAATTTAATTTCTTTGATTAACAGAATAAAAATAAATTATTTATTTGAAAAAATTTTTCCTATTTTAAATTATTTTGATAAAGATTTGAAGGACATTTTTTCTTAAATTATTTTTTAAAATATGCAAAATTAATTAAAAAATATTTTATTAATTATAAATAAAATAATTTTTACAAAATAAATTAATTAAATTTTAAAAATTTTATAATTAATTATAAAAGGCGGAGACGAAAATATTTATTACATTTATGTAAAAGAAAATAATAAATAAATAAATATAAAATTAAAAATAATTAAATAAAAAAAATCATTTATTTAAAATTTTCAATATTATTTTTATTTATTTAAAGTGTTTCTAATTGATAATAAAAATAAAGGTTTAATAAATAAGTTTTTTTTTTTATTGATCAAACGAAAAGTGTTTAATGATTAATTGTATTATATAAATTGTGTAAAGAAAATGAGTAAAAATAAAAAAGTACTTTAATGTTTGTTGTGAGGAAATATTTTTTAAATTAATTTTTTATTTATTTAAAAAAATAGTTTAAAGCAAAAATATTATTTAATTAAAATTATTTTTCAGTAATTTAATTATTATTAGAAGAATTTTATTTTTTAAGAGATGTAAATATTTATTTATAATTATTTTTAATTAATTAATATTTTTAGATTTTAGTTTAAAAATTAAATTTCATAAAAAATATATTAATTAATTAAATTATAAAATTAAATATTATAAAGGTTATTAAGTTATTTTTTCGGAATTGAAAAAAATTTAAAAAAATTATAAAAAGAGTTTCTTAAGAAGAATGGACGTAAAAAGGTTTTTTTATTCGTTAAAAGACTTTTGTTATTTATTATAAAATAATTTTAACGGGGAATTTTTATTTGGAATATTTATGTAATTTATTGAAAAACAGAAAATATATAAATTTTTAATTTAATCATTTAAATGTTTATTTGCCTTTTTTTTATTTAAAAAAAACATTTATTTTAAAGGATGGATTTTTAATTAATAAAAAAAATTAAAATAATTTTAATTAAATTATTAATTAATATTTTTTATTTATTTTGAAAATTAAAATTTATTTAGGGCAACAATGAGCAAATAATTCTAATTGAATACATTCTTCTTCTTTTGTACAAAATTCATCTTCACAAGATTTACCATAATACCAAGAAGGATTTTTACCATTTTTACATTTTGGTTTATTTTCAGTATTTTTTAAATAAATTTCTTAATTAGATTAATTATTTAAATTTATTAAATTAATTTACCTCTATTTTTAATATTACAACATATAGCTACTCCAAACGGATAACCATTACATTTATAACCTGGTGGGCATTTTATTTCTGGCCCAGCTCTATATGGAGGTTTGCATAATATTGTTTTTGATTTATCTTGTCCATTAAGATTACACGTAAGAGAATGATGGGGAAAATCCACTATAAAAATTAAATTAATTAATTAATTAATTAACTTAATCGACAAGAATATTCATGATCACATTCTTTTTTATTTTCATATCTATTCCCATTACCTCCACAACCTTTATAACCAAAAGGAAAACATAATTGATTTTCTTCATCAAAATACCACTTTTAAATTAATTAAAATAAATTAAATAATTAATTTTATTTAATTAAAATAGTCACTTAAATTAATTTTTTAATGAAATACCTTCTGGAAAAAAATTAATTTAAACATTAAAAATTAAATTAATTTAAATATTACTTTCATTCCAGATGTATTTGTATTTAATCCTTCACCACAATAATATCCTTTATCATAAGGTAATCGACAATCACCATATTCTGTATTAAATTTATCTTCATTACTAAATATTAAATTATTAAATTAAATATTTTAAAAAAACCAAAAATTATCAAGAAATGGAATTTTAGAATTATTTTTAGCTTTTTCTTCTTCTTCTAAAATTATTTTATTTAAATTAATTTTATTAAATAATAATATTAAAATTAAAAATATTTTAAATAAAATTATTAACATTTTTAAATTAATTTATTAATTAAAATATAATTATAAATAAATAAATATATCAAATAAATTATTTAACAAATGATTCATTATTTATTTATTAATTATTAGTTGATTAATAATTATTAATTAAATTAATATTATTTATTTTTTATTATTTTAAATTAATTAAAATATATAATTTAATTAATAAGACATTAAGCAAATATTCTATCTGTTACGAATATATTCAGGTTCCTCTGTATGATCAAAACATTTGTTTTTTATAATAAATTCGAGAGTCAATTTATTTAAAATATTATTAAAAACAAGTACAAAAATTTTATTTAATTGTAAAAAATAATTTTAAAAAATAATTCTTTTCTAATTTTATTTAATTATTTAATTATTCTTCCTCCTCTTCCTCCTCTTCTTCTTCTTCTACTTCTTCTTCTTCTTCATTTTGTTTAATTTCTACTTCTTCTTGTTCTTCTTCTTCTTCAATTCCAGGACTTTTATTTTCTCCATCATTTAATAATTTAAATTCTAAAATTGTTGTAGGTGGGGGAACATTGGGAAAACAAGGAAAAGCATTTCTCTAAAAAATAACAAAAAATTAATTTATATTAATTAATTTTATAACTTTATCATAAAGAGCTTTTCTTTCATTAAAATTACGTCTATCAATTTGTCGGTCATATTTACTGAAAATGGCCACTTTTGGCTAAAAATTAAATTTTTAAATTAATTAATTAAATAAATATATTATTTAAAAATTTAAATTTTATAAAAACAAACAAAAATTTATTTAAAAATTCCAATTATCTTTTAAATTTTTTTTTATTTCTAAAAACTCCCAAAATATTTTTTAGAATAAAAAAAGTCAAACAATTTAAAAATAAAAACTTTTCTTAAAATAATATAATTAATAATTATAAAAAATACTTAAATTTTTAAAATTAAATTATTTATTTTATTTTTTAAATTAATTTACAGGATATCGTGAATTTGCTGAATTTGGATCCATTCCTTTTGATTGTAATTTTTGTCTATTTATTTGTCTTTGTCGTTCATTTAATTCTTTTAACTTTAAATATATTAATTAATTTAATTTAAATTTATTTTTTTCCTTTATTTACATCATATTCCTGTGTTTGTAATCTTTTTTCCAAATCATATTTTTCTGCTTCTAATTTACATATTCGATTATGCATTTCTTTAAGTTTTGTCTTTAAAAATAAATTAATTTAATTAAAATTTAATTAATTAAAATACTTTTAATTCTCCTCCACTTAAAGAAGTTAAATCACCTAATTGTTTCATTACTTGAGCAACAAAATTTTTTTTGGCCTCTTCACGTTGATCTTTTGTCATTCCCATTTCCTTTAAAAAAAAAATTTTTTTTTAATTAATTTTCTTAAAAGAATTATTAAATTTTTTTTTTAAATAAAATTAAAAATATTTATAAATTAACTTTTATTATAAATAAATTAAATATAAGAACAATAATTAATTAAATTATATTCCTTAAAATTTTTTATAATTGAATATAATTATATTATAAAATTTTGATTAAAATTTTAGAATTATTTAATTTATTTAATTAATTAATACTTGTTTAGCCTGTACAATATTTCCAAATTTTTCACTTTGATCTTTTTTCTTTTCTGGTAAAATAAAATTACGTCCTCCTGTTGCTAAAAAATATTTTATTTTTTAATTTTTAAATTAAAAAACGTGTTCCAACAGCAAAAGGTATTCCTCCACTCATCATTTGTTGACGTTTTTTCTTTTCTTCTTCTTTTTGTTTACGTTGTGCTTCTAATTTTGCTTTACGTTCTTCCTTAATAATTAAATAAAATTAATTAATTTCTTCATTTACCTCTTCCATTTTTCGTCTTTCTTCTTCTGCTTTTCGTCTCTCTTCTAATTCCTTTTCTTCCTCTTCACGTTGAAGACGTCTCTGTTCTTGTTTTTCTTTTAAAATTCTTAATTCTTCTTCTTCCCTTTCACGTTCTAAACGACGACGATCTTCATAATCTTGTAATTTAGCAGCATCATCCTCTTCCAAACGTTTTTTAGCAGCCTTTTTTAAATAAATTAATTAATTAATTAATTCTTTTAAAAAAACTTACCAACATTGCCCTTCCAGCTTCTGTCATATTTTCTTCTCCATCTTGTAAATCAATTCTTTCACGACTTCGTTTTGTATGACTAAAAATTAATTAATTTAAATAAAAATATTTTTAATTAATTAATTTAATTTACTCGTCTGTATGTTTAATAATTTGTTCAATTTCTTCTTCAGCTTCAACCTCCTCTTCTTCTTCACTACTAAAAAATTTTTTTTTATTTAAAAATAATAAAAACAAACTATTCTTCTTCTGACATTGAAAATTAATTAAATTAGTAAATTAATAAAATTTATTTTCTTAAGTTAATTCAATTAAATAATTAATTTATTTATTTAAAATATTTCTAAAAAAATTTAATTAAATTTATTTAATTTCCTATATAAATATTTTTTCATTTTATAAGTCACAAATAATATAATTATCGAATTAATATTTCCCTTTTATAAACTTTAAATAATTTCTTTAAAATAAATTAAATATTATAAACTTAATAATAAAACTTAATAAGTATATAATATCTATAAAATCTAATAATAATTATTATTATATTAACTATAAATATATAAATAAAGTTTATTTTATAAATAAAGTTTATTTTATAAATAAAGATAAATTAAGTTTATTTTCTAAATAAACTTATTTCTACACAAAAACTATTCTCCTCTTTATATGCCAAGTTTAATTTATTTAAATATCTTTGTTTTTAAATATTAAATTAGTCAGAAATAATTTTTAAAAAAAAATAATAATTTATTTTTTAAAGAAAAAACATCAAAATATCTGGCAACGTTTTAAAAAGCTTAGTTAGTAGTTAATGTATTTAACTACTAAATCTTCTCATAAAATGCGCACATTTGTTTTAATGAAAAGAAAATCTTAAAAGAACAGTAAAGTGATGTTAAATATGTTGATTTTTTTTTTTATTTCTTGTCTTTAACAAATCTAAACAAAAAAAAAATCTTTTTTTTTTCTTTTATTTTATTTTTTAGATACTCATTTTTCGAGTGGGTGGAGGAAATCTCTGGAATTTGTTTACACTAAAAAAGAAGTTTTATAATAAAAATATACATATATCCCTTTAATCTTCTAATTTTTATATATTGATTTAAAAAAAATTAAATATTTAAATTAATTAATTTAATTTATTTATTTTATTATTTTTAAATAAATAAATTATTTAAATACTTGCTTATTTCTTCTTGTACTATTTTATTTTTTGTAAAGAATTAAATTAATTTTTTAATACTTTTTCTGATGTATCAAATAACGAAAAATATTCGATTGTTTTTCCTTAATCTAATTAAAAGGAACCGGAAATGAATAAATAAAAATGATTTAAAAAGAAAAAGCCTTACAGATTATATATATTTATATAACTAAGTAGGTCATTACTTTAAAAAAATCACTAATTTGGACAGTAAACAAGTTGATCCTCGTACCAAAATCCATATTCATATCATACATGAAGTACGAAAAAAAAAAAAAAAAGTTGATACGAAGTACGAGCAAATTGAAAAATTCTGATCATTTCAGTAAACCTTCACTTTTTTAAAAAGCTTGAAAACAATTAAATAATTCTAAAATATTAAAAATAAATGTAAATGGGGTGCATAAGTGAGATGACAAAAAAGTTGTTCTTGGATGTTAAAAATATTTAAGAGAGCAATTAAATGGTTGTCCTGTCTTTATACGGGAATGAATTCAGTCTTACTCGAAGGAAGTCGTCGATTAGATTTAATATAATTTAAAATAAATTTATTTACAAAATTCAATGAAAATAAAATATTCTTTTTTTATTATTTTTTTAAATAATTATTTTTATATTTTCATTCAATTTTGTAAATAAATTTATTGTAAATTGTAACTTCCTCTATACTCACAAACTACATGTTTATTTAATTGAATAAAAGTGAGTTTTTACTTAAATAACAATTCAACACAATTTTTTACCTCCAACTTACTATAAAAAGGTAAAATAAATAAACTTTAAAACATTATTTACTTCACTCTCCTTATTTCCCATACTATTTCTATATTCTAATTAAATAATTATTTTATTATTTTCAGTTTTTTTAATTTTTATTTAATTTATTTCAAATAATATTTAATATATGGTTAATTTATTTTCCAAGTTTAAAAGTCTTTTTTTTGACAAAAAGGTTTATTTTAAAAAGTTTTAAAATTTTATAGGAAGAAAAAACTTTAATTTATTAAGAAAATTAAATATTTTATTTATTTTTAGATTAAAAATGTCGAAGAAAAAACAATTAATTTACCTATTGAAGTACAAATTGATGTTCTTAAATGTCTCAATTATGACCAATTATTTTCTCTTCAACAGGTCAATTATCATTTTAATTATTTAATTGAACAAAATAAATGGATATTGGCATTAAAAGAATTAGATTGCATTTCAACGGTAATTTAGATTATTTAATTGATTTTTTTTAGTTAAGTTTTTAGCTATACAATGAGGATTATACTTTTGTGATTGACCCAATACCTGATGTTGTACATGAACCGATAGATGATGACCTTATGGTAAAGGTAAATTATAGGGTCTTTAAACAAATAAAGTTTTATTTTAATTATTTAGTGGCAATATGCAATAGATAAAAAAATTCCATTGTTTTGGTCTAGTGATCCAGGAGAATTTCCAGAAGGTTGCACTGTTTTTTTATCATCTTTAAACAGTTTATATATTTAAATTAATTAAAAAATAAATATTTTTTAGAAAAATATTTTGAGTTGACATTACCAAATTATCGAAAAAATATTGAAGAAATGAAAATTGTTCGTTTTTGGTTAGAACAATTATTTCGTTGTGCTTTTAGAAAATCTTCATTTTATTTTATATTTAATTCAGAAATGATCAAAATACTTTTTCAAAATAACAAAAATATTCCTCTTAAATTTAATATACAAGAATTTTATCGTATATTTTTCCACGATTCAATTGGTGACAAGAATAATTGTAGATTGGGATTTATTTGTGATCAATTGTTTATTTCAAAAGGAATTTTGTTGAATTTTTATTATATGGATAATATAGAGGAACGAAATAATATTTTATTGAAAGTGCTATTAAATTTTGGCAATAATATTTTAGGTGTTTGGGCTGATGGAGTTCATGATTTTTTAAACTTATATAATTTAATTATAAATGTAAGTAATTTTCTAGAGATTGTTGTTTAAATTAAATTATTTTTAAAAATTCGATAAGAATATCCTGTTTTTCGTGTACTTGACAATTCGACGCAAGACAATTCGGCACCAAAACTATATTTATGTTAAACAAAGTGTTTTGGGAGCGGGCCAACTCAACGCGAGCCAACTCAACGCCATCCACTATAACTTAGGAATGAATAGATCATTTTAGGTCTTTTAGGTACCATTATATAGAGGAGTAAATATTCTACAAAATTTCAAAAAATCAGAATCCTAGGAAAAGTAGAAAAAAAGTTACGTTCGAAAAACTACAGATTTTCAGAAAGTTCGATTTTTTTGAAGTTTTTCGACCGTAACTTTTTTTGTACTTTTCCTATGATCTGATTTTTTGATATTTTGTAGCTAAGACTCTGTTCTAACAAATGGTACCATAAACACTTAGAAGTACCCAACCATTCTTAAGTTACATCGGCTGGCGTTGAGTTGGTCCGGCGTTGAGTTGACCCCAACCCGATTGTTTTAATATATAACGTCTACGGTCACTTAATGTTGGGTAATTCTTTACGGTATATACCTAACTTAAGTATGTGACGCCTTTTTTTGCGCCGAATCGCCAACTATTCGACTCTGTGTTTACTCAATTTTACACTTTATTTTAAACAAATAAAATTTTAATAATTTATTTCAAATTTAGTTTATTAAAATGTCAGAAGATTGTTCGAAAATGGTGCCTAATATTAAATTTGGTAAGTTCAAAAGATTAAATTGGAAAATGAAAATTAAACCTAACAAAATTGAAATGAATGGAGAAAAAAAAATTGCTTTATGTGAATATAAAAATAATTTTAATCCAAAAATAAAATTTTTGGTTAAATTTTACTATGAAAACCGGAATGATGATATAATTAATCAAATTGAAATTAAAAGAATTAAATAAAATTAAATGTATATTTCCTTTGTAATTAAATAAATTTCCTTTTTTAATAAATGTTTTAAATATACAATTATTGTATTTTCCGGAATTATATA
Organism: Meloidogyne graminicola; assembly: GCA_036172905.1. NCBI lineage: Eukaryota > Metazoa > Nematoda > Chromadorea > Rhabditida > Meloidogynidae > Meloidogyne > Meloidogyne graminicola. Next base: position 604,022 of record JARPZY010000017.1, on the reverse strand, counting down.
AATTTTCTTTTATTTTCCGGATTTTATTGTATTATTTTTTGTATTTTTTATAAATTAAATTTTTTATGCATTTTATTTAAATTTATTACACTATCTATCTTATATATAATTGAGAAGAGTTTGTTTGTTAGTCTGTCCTTTTATAGTAAGGAATTTGAAGTGAATGAAAATGAGGGCTTTTATAATGAAATAGTGGTTAATAAATAAAGTAAAAAATTAGAGATTTTTTGAATGTAGAAAACGTCGAAAATTTAAGGATTACTGTAGTTACAGTCGAATTTCTTAAAATTCGGATTTTTTCGGGTTTTCGACAAAATGTAACGGTTTTTGAAGATTGATCGGGTTGAAGATATTTTTATAAAATCGAGCATAATTTTTAAGACCTATTAAGATTTTAAAATATTCAAAAATGATTACTTTTCGAAGAGTTATGATTTTTTTAATTTTTGGATTAAATTTTAAGCTAAAATTTTGAGTGAAAAATGACAAACCACAAAACTAAAGTAAATAGGGCAAACGATATATCAAAATAAAGCCAATGATGTACGGAGCCTAAAAATATTTTTAGAAAAATTTCGAACAAAGTGGTACCAAGCTAAGAAGGATTGAATTTTCCAGTATGTGAGGTAGTGTGAAAAGAACCAATTAAATAATATGAGAATATTACAAATAAATGTAAATGGTGTGCACACAAGTGCGATGACAAAAAGTAATTTTGGATTAAGGGTACGGTAAAATAATTTTTTGCACTGAATTGACCACGTAAAAATTATTGATTCATTTTTATAAAATATTTTTGTTTTAGATAATTTTGATAATACTTCTAAAATAAATCGTAAAATATAAAATGTCTGATACCGACCCAGTTGCTTCTGATACTGAGGTTAATGGCGAAAAAGAGGAGAAGGAAAAGTGTTTGTTTAATGATAAAGAAATGAAATTAGAGGTTTTTTAAAATACTTATTTTAACTATTTCTCTTAGGTCTCATGCAAAACAAACGATGATGTTTTAATTCCTGTTAGTGTTTCGCATCTTCTTCAGAGCAACGTTTTTAAGAATATGTATCAGGTTTAACTTTATATTTTCTCTTAAGAATTAAGTTTTCATTTTCTGTCAATTCTTTGAAATCTTTTTTGTCTTACTCTATATATTGATACGTTCCAGAAATTGCTTGTTAAAAAAAATTTAATTTCAGGATACGAACATGTCACCAACCGATCTAGAAACTTTCGTCTTCAACGTCACCATCGATTCAAATATTTTCTTGAAAGTTGTTGAATGGATGGGGGAACATATTGGTTAATTTTGTTTTTTTTTAAAGCTTTGATTGACTTTCTAGGTAAGACTGATCCTGTAATTGAAGATGATCCTGCCACACGTCAGCGAAAAGCTCTTGCTTTTTCGGAATATGAAACTGAGTTCTTTAAGAAGGTTATGAAGCTCTTTATTTCGATTGGGAATTTTTACTATTTAATAAAATTCTTATAAATAAATTTTTAACGCTTAGATCAATCATGAGGAACTTGCCAGTGTGATTAAAGCGGCCAACTATTTGGATATTAAATCATTGGTATTTTTTTACTTTCACGAATATTTAATTCTAATATATAGTACTATTGTGGTTGCCAAGCTATGGCGAATCTGATTAGTGATAAGACACCGGAGGAAATTCGTGATTTGTTTGGGCTCGAGGTTTGTAAATAATATAATTTTTATTCAAATTTGTCTTATGAATACATTTTAAATTTTCTAGGATGATTTAACCGAGGAGGAAAAAGCTGATATTCGTCGTCGTAACATGTGGTGCAATTATTGATGGGAAAAGACGAAAATTTGATCTTAAAATGTTTCTAAATGCCTTGTATTTATTTATTAATAGAAGTCTAAAGAATTTGTAATAACTTAAAACAATTTTAAGTTAATTATAATTTTTTCTATATGCTAAATATTACTTATTCTTAGACAATAAGCATCTCGATTTTAAAAACCTTTTCTTTTTGATTATTCTCGAATATAAACTTGAATTTATTAAGTTTTATTTCATTGTTTGAATCTTTTAATAAAATAATGAAATTGAAATGAGTGTAATTTGAAATAATAGGCTCATACAACATGAAATAATGGCTAAAATATGACAAAAGGGAGTTCATGTGAAAAAATGTACGAGTGTAGGTTCAAAGAAATGAGAAAAATAAGTGGGGACTCATTTGTCCATCCCTTATATGCAGACTTACACGACAGATTATTGTTCCAATCAAAGTTGTCACAAAGCATAACTCGTTAGATTTCTGAATCTTTCTAATTTTTTAGTAACGATCGATGTGATTAAGTCAGTGCAAAATGGGAATGATTCGAAAATTTTAGGTGAGAGTCAACGACAATATGGGCGCAGCTAACAGGTCTTTTTTGACTGCAAAACTTACTTTAATTTTCGCCGTTGAATTAAATATTACTAAAATTTTAATATTATTTATTTTTAGTCTAAAACTTCTTAACAATTTTAAATTAATTGCATTAATCGACAATGCTTAATACCTCTAGTACTACAACTACAACGGCGAATGCTTCTTTGCCTACAGTGCCACCTGAAAAGTTGAAATACCCACTGGTATCTTAATCATGCTAGACTTTTCTAACCCTTATTTTAAGGTCTGTGTAACCCCATTTGGAACCATTTCAATTACTATGGCGCATAATGTGAATATTGAAATTAGTCTGGATCGCTCTATTCGTGTGGTTTGTTGGAATAAATTTGCGGTATTTTTAAAATTTTCTCATTTTTTTTGTTTTCCCAATTAATTCAATCACTGCTTTTACAGATCTCAAGTACTCACAAAGGATCAAAATCGGGAATACTTCATCCATTTGGACATATACTTCAGGAAGGAGACCAAGTTTTCTGTTATTTTTGTAAGTTATTAATCTTGATTACTCTCATTATATTATAGATCCTGGCACGAAAGTTCCAGCAGATTTTATGGTAGGAAATGCCAGTATGCCATTAATTAACGACAATGGATCGATTAATACTCAAGAAGGATCAATTGTGAATTTGGCTAAAATGGTTGGATATTTTTTTATATTTTAAACTTTGTCGAATTTTAACCTCGGCTTTGATTCATTATTTGTCTTTTAGGCTATACTTGGTACACAAGGTGTTCTTTTCTCCATGTCTCATTTGAAAGACGCCTTTCTCGTTTCTTCTGTTGCTGCTCGTGGCACTTCTGCTCTCTCAATGAATAGTATTCAGTTCCCATCTTTACGCTATGACTACACTTTACGGCAATTTTATGTTGATTCTCAAGTTTTTGGGTCTTATAATGAGACTGATGAATATGTAAAAATTAATCTAAATTTTATTTTCTAATAAATTAATTTAAGCTTCCTAAGATTTATGCTTGTGATGATATTGTTCATCGTGCTAGATATGAGGAGAAGAGTGGAATGTTGTTTAGTGTCAGTATTAATGGTAGGTTTTTGAAGGGAATAAATAAAATAAATTCTTTTTAGGATTTTTGATTCGTCAGAAGCTTGATGGTGACGTGGAGGTGTTTTGCCGTCCTCGTCAAATTATTTGTTCTCCAAGTCAGTCTACTATTCACTTCCGTGGATCTAACGTTGAAATGGAAGTGCAGGTATATAAAATAAAATTAATTTATTTAAAAATGTTTTAATTTTTTAAGAGTGACGAGAAAGCCTATGTGAAATGTGGCGCGAAACGTGTACATGTATCACGTAGTGGAATGGTTGTTTCTGATGGGAATTGTACTACTTCAATGGATCACATTGGGTATATACAATAATTTTCTATTTTACATAACTAAAATAATTTAATATAAAATTTTTGGATAATAAAAAAGTAAATAAAATATAATTAGTTTTTTAACACCTGAAATTTTCTATATTCTTTTTAAATTTTTAAAAAAATAATTTTTAGGCGCATTGTGTCAGCATCTTAAATTATTAAAGAATTGCTGATGATTGGTTGTGATTATTTATCTAGGTAAATTTATTTTAAAAACAGCTCTTTTATCGTTTCAACTATTATATTTAACTTAAAATAATATATTGAAAACTTGTCTCACCAACAATTTATTTTATCTTTAAAAACTTGAATATATTGCCTCTCATCCATTATATTAAATATTTATTCTATTTGGCCATATAATTATGATAATATTTATTGTTTGTTTTTTTTTCTTGGCATTCTAACATATATATTGTATGTGTTTAAATTAAAAAATAAATTGTTTATTATTTTTGCGATTTTTTAAATTAATTTTTTGTCAAAATATGCTCTACTAAAAATAGGCACCAAACTATTCAATGAGTGGAAAAACAATTTTTAAGCTTTATCTCTTATGGTATATTTTCATGCATTTAAATGCCTTGCATTTAATGATAAATAAAAATATAGCAACAATGGAATATTAGAAAAAGCTTTATAATTAAAATAAATATCTACATATAATTAAGAAAATTTCTACACAGATTCTAGGCGCATTTTATTTTTTTAAAAGTCAATTGCTGCAGTAAGAAAAAAACGTGTTTTGTTTTCTCTCTTTTCACCTTTTTCTCATAATTGTTCTTTCCCTTTCATTTCCTTTGTGCTTTGTTCTTTTCTAGTCCAGCGAGTTTATTCCCTTTTACACAACATATTTATTTCTTAAAGACTCAAATGTCACTTTAAAAAATAATCGGCTGGCAGCATGTTTATTCGAACGCCTCTTCTTTAGTGTTCTTTTCATTTTTTTTTCAAAAGACTTTTTTAATGTTTAGCTCCGTGCTAGGCCGTGGCCTACTCCAACAGTGAGGGCCCTATCCATTTTTAGTTTTTTAACATACTATTTCTTTTTACTCTTCCATTCTTTATATTTTTTATATTTTATTTTTTATGTTTTTATTTGCAAAAACATACATAAATAAATAAATATACAAACATATGTAATACTTTGATAAAAAAAATTGTTTTTTTTTATGTTAAACTTATGGCCCTATTTGTGAGGTATTTTTTTGACCATTTTTTATGTTTTTTATTTCCGATTTTTTTCCTTTGGCAGGGTTTATTACCTCAAGAAACAAACATATTTTTTAATAATATTTTAATATTTATTTCTTTGGGTTTTTTCAAATTTATTATAATAAATAATTACTTAATATTTATAACTTTAATATTATATAGCAGTGAAGTTAATTATTAAAATATTAAATTTTTTGTTTTATTTAAATTAAATTTAAAATATTAAAAGAATTTAAATTAATTTTTATTTAATTTATTTTTATTAATTTATAGAATTATTTTTTAAAATATATTTAAATAATTATTATTTATTAATAATGAATAATAATCAAACAACAACAAATAATAATAAAATAAATAATAATAATAATCAAATAAATAATTCTTTAACAACAAATACTTTAGATGATGCTTATGAATATGTAAGGGCACAAGGCTAGTTTTATTATATTTATTAGTTTTTAAACCTTCAATTTCTATTTAAATTTGGTATTTATTTGAAGATATATTTTTTAATTAAATTTATCTTTTAATTGCTTAGACTGGTAGTACTTGGCTTTTTTATTTTTTTTTTAAATTTATTTTTTATTAAATAAAAAGAAAAAGTCGAGAGTGAAAATTAATTAATTTTTATTTCGAAATATTTTATTTAAACAAAAAATTAATCCAAAAAAAAGTTTAAAATTCTGGGGGAAATTTGGCCTATTATTTTTATTAACTAGCGGGGTTGGGCAGCCTTCGGCCGCCCGACCCTCGCTAGCAAAAACATAAACAAAATATAAACAACTAACATAAATTCAAAACTAAAACTTAATCAAAACAAACTTAAAGTCAAATCAAGTCTAAATATCCCAACAAAAACACACTTATCCCATCGCAGACTCAAATATACCATTCTCAAGCGTTTTAAACTCAAATATCACTTTTTCATATGTCCAGACCCAAAAATCCTCTCAGATATAAATTCTAATAATCGAATACCTCATAGCAATGTTTTCTAATATTATTAGCTGTACCATATAATATCACATACACAATTGCCTCAAACTTAAATAACACATGTCCATATGGATAGACTCAAATACCACATCTACACCTTACTCAGGTGTTTAGGCTTCAAATAACTTATATAAACTTTTCTAACTCAATACATCATAATACTTAAGTGTCTCAGACTCAATTAACTTATCTAAACTTTTCTAGACTCAAATATCCCATCACAGTTCAAATAGATCATACTCCAGTGTCTCAGACTCATATACCTTAGATAAACTTTTCCAGACTCAAATATCCCACCACAGTTCAAATACATCATACTCAAGTGTCTCAGACTCAGACAATCATGTCAACTGTTTCAGATTCAAATATAACGAATTAAAACGTCACGCACTTAAAAATCACTTTTCATTTAGCCAGACTCAAATATCCCCTCCAAACATACCGTAATTTCTCCCACTCAACTTTCCTGTACTCAAATAGTACTCACACTCTATCTTATCACACCTATTGTTATTTGTAGCGTGGACGGTCTGCACTTGAAGACTGATCAAAATGCAATGCTTTTATACTATTCATACACTCAAACTTAAGTTTCTTAGGCTTAATTTCACACACTTAAGTTTTTAAGCTTAAACTCATCTTCTTCTCCTTTTACTATAAAAACCCCCATTTTCGCTTCCCTCAGATCACTTTACTATAAAAACACTCATTTTCATTCACTTCAAATTCCTTACTATAAAAGGACAAACAAACAGACAGACAAACTCTTCTCAATTATATATATAGATAATTAAAAAAAAAAATAAAATAATTTTAAAAATAAATTTATTTATTTCTGAAAAATAAATAAAAAAATAATTAATTTAATTCTCTTAATTATTTATTAATTTATTAACCACAAAAATTAATTTAATTTTTATTCTTTTATTTAAATAAATTATTTTTTTTTATTAATTTTTTAATTATTTAAAATTTTTACTTCCCGCCCATAAAATTGCTTTTCCTTCCTTCCTTTTTCCTTTACCTTTTAGTCATTCAAAAAAGGAGAAAATAATTCTTCCCTTCCCTATCCTCTTCTTAAATTTTTTTTTCTTCTTCTTCTTCTTACCATTTGCCAATTCATCTGTTTTTATATTTTTTTTTTTAAAGTTAATTCTTGAAAGGATTTTATTTATTTATTTTAAATATTTTAAAAAATAATTAATATTGTATAATTAATTAACTATTTTAATTTAATATTTAAATTAAAAATTTAAATTCTTTTTTATTTTTTTTTATTTATTAAAAACTAATAGAAATTATTTCTTTAAAAACTTTGAAATAATATTTAATTATTAATAATTTTAACAAAATATATACTTCATTTTAACCTTTTATTTTTAATTTAAAATTAATAATTAAATTACTATTTTATTTAACCAAAAATTTCCTCAAAATTATTTTTTAACCTCTATTCTTTTATTGATTTATTTTTTTTTTATTTATTTTTGTGAGGCTTTTGCTTTTTTTTTCTCGGCCATTGGTCGTTTTATGAGGGATAGGAAGGACTATTTGTGTATTTTATTTTATTTTGTGGTGGTTTGTGACTGGTACGGGGAAAATAAAGTGAAAAAATAAAAGTGGGGGAAAAAGAGAGAGAAAATGATGTGACCAAGGCCGTAGAGTAACGAGAATTGCTTTTTTTTCTTTCCAAAACAAAAATGTTTGGAAAAAGGATAAAAATTTATAGTATTTTTATTTTTGTTGGTTAGAGAAATAAAATAAATATTTTTTAATAGACATTTTTAAAAAATAAAATAAATAAATATTTTAATATTTTTATTTTTTATTAAAAAATATTTTTTAATTAATTTAAAAATTAATTTTTTTTTTTTTTTTTTTAATAATATTTTTTTTTTTTTTTTAATCATTTATTTATTTTAATTTAAATTTATTTTCCTCTTTCTTTCCTTTCCTTTTAATTTTAGTCTATTAAAAATAAATTTTAATACAATTTTTATTTTTACAAGTATTTAATACTCTTCAAATAAATTGTAAAATACTTGAAAATAATTATAAATAAATAATATTTTCTTTATTTTATTTTAAATAATTATTTTTCTTTTTTAAAAACATTTTATTTAAAAATTATTTTTCCTTTAAAAACAACATTTGCCAATTAAATAAAAAATAATTTTTTTTTCTCTTTTCTCCTTTCCATTAAGGTTTTTTCTTTTTGAAGGTCATCTCTCGAGAAAAAAAAGGTTTTTTGGGGAAACTAAAAATATAAAAAAGTAGAGAATATATTTATGTATGTAGAAGTAGTAGTGACCTTCATATATATCTTATTTTTCTCCTCCTCTTTAAATATTTATATTTATTGTAAATCATTGACCAAAAAGCTTTTTCTTTTTTTAATTTTGTAAAAATAAAATATATTTTATTTTATTTTATTTAATTAATATTAATTAATATTAATTAGAATGTTTATTAAATAAAAAATAAAATCTATTTATTTTAGTAATAACCACAAATTTTTGTATTTCTTCCTTACTTTTTTAAATAAAAAAATTTAATTTTATTTAATTTGTTTAGAATTTATAATTTTTTAAATTACTTGAATCAAACAAATTTAAAATTTTTATAAAAAAAAATATTTAAAATATTAAAATGAAAGAAACATTAAATACAATTAATGCTTTTCTTTTTTAGATAGTATTTGGTTGGTTAGTTTTGTTTAATCATTTTTATTTTGTCTGTACATATAGCTGCGCAAATCTTTCTCTTCTCTCTCCTTTTATTTTTATTTTTCTTCTTAAATCATCTTTTTTCTTTTTTCCGCACAAAAATATCGAATTTTTGTATTTTATTATAAAGCTTTTATTTTATTTATTTTAATTTTTAATTAATTAATTATTATATATTTATTTTAATCCAAAAAATGATTTTTTCTATTCTATAACCTTTATTTTATTTAAATTAATTTTTGTAAAAAAAAATGTCTGTAAATTCCCCATATTTTTAAAATTTTATTCTTTATTTAATTTTAATTAATTTATTTGACCTTATTCAAAAAAATAAATTTAAAGATTATACCCTGAAAATATTAAAAAATGTTATTTATTATTTATTAATTTAAAATAATTATTTAAAAACTCTTTCTTCTCTATTACAGAAATATACGAAACCAAAAAAAAAAATTATTTATTTATTTTTGTATTTTTTTGTTAATTTTATTTAATATCTTCAAATGCCAAAAATTAATTCTATTTAATGGCCAAATTTTTAACTAAAACTGGTAAATTAAAATTTAATTCAATTTAAATAGAATTATTTTATTTTTTTTTTCAGAGGAGTCTGGTTTTAGCGATCCTTTAACAAGTGATAATTGTGAAAACTTTGATATTTTACAATATATAAACGGAGGAAACGAGTAAATAATTTTTATTATTTTTTATGGAAAAGGTTAAGGCATAAATTAAAAATTCTAAAAAATTTTAAAATATTTTAAAGGTTAAGAAAAAAAAATATTTAATTTTTTATACAATTATTTTGTTAGTCAAAATAATTTTTAAAAATAATATTTTTTTTATTTTTCCTCAAAAAATAAAATAATAATAATTCCAATTTTTTAAATAATTTTTTTAAATTTTTTAAAGAACACCAGAAGGCAGTCCATCAATTAATAATAATAATACATTCTATTTAAATACAAATAATATTGGAAATAATTTAAATAATTTTTTTATTAATTCTTCTAATTCAACAACAGGAGAATTTGTTGTTCAATCATTACAACAACAAAATATTCCAAAAGATCACCACCAACAACAACAATCTTCTTCTTCTTCTATATATTTTCGTCATCCTTCAACAATTTTATTAGATTCACAAATGCTTATATATAATAATTCTATTGGGGGAATTAAACAACAAAATAATAATAATTATTATTTTAATCAACAAAATATTGGAAGAATTAATAATAATGGAAATAATAATAATAGTAGTCGTTTACCTGATAGCCCTCCAATTACTGATATTTCTGGTGGAGCTAGTTCTATTTCTCCTGGAAGTTCTGGTAAATTTTTTTTTAATTTATTTGGAATATTTTCGACTCCTCAATTTTTAAAAAATAATTTCTTTAATTATTTTTAAATTAATGATTAATAACATTTATTTTTTTTAAATTTAATTTTATTAATTTTGTAAAGGTGGTTGTTGTGATTCTGAAAGTCCTTTCTCTCCTGATCAACGTTATTTACCTATTACTTCACATAATGGATCTAATAATATTTTACTTTCACATCATAACCACCACCCCCAACAACAACAAAATATTCTTCCTCACCAACAATTAATTAATCGTCAAAGAAAACCTCCAGAGGAAATATTAATTGTAGACCAAATACATATGTCAACAACAGGTTTAAGTACTAGAACAACAACTGAATTACATCAATTATCTCCACAATCTGAATTTATTTATTCTGCATCATCACAACAACATACTCCAGGTTCTCAACATTCATCACAGGTTTTATTTATTTTAAATTTTTTTTAAAACCTTTATTTAATATATTTAAATATAAATTTATTTTTAATTTTATTTTTTATTATATTAACTTATTTATATTAAAATTATAAAAATATTAATTAATTCTATTAAATTAATTAATTAAATTTTTTTTTAAGATTTCTCCACCATCAATTTCACATAATAATTCATCTTCATCATGTAATTTACAACAGCAATTAATTAATAATAATAAAAATTATTTATTACAACAACAACAACATTCTTTTACTTCTTCAATGGATAATTTATGTATTATTGAACATTCAAATACTGAAAATATAACAACAACTAATCGTTTAATTAATGAACAACAAAATAATAATAATAATACTCGTGGAGGAGGAGGAGGACATAAAAGAAGAAGACTTTCAACTACTCAAAGGTTAATTAATTAATTTTTTATTATTTGAGGTTAGAATTAAATTTAAATAAAGGAGTTTTTGGTTATTCTAAACCCCTTTATTTTCTAATTTATTTTAAATTATTTGTATTTTAATTTGTAACCCTTATTAACCTTTTCCTTTTTTTTTTATTTTAATTAATTTATTTTTAATATCGTTTAACCTTTATTTTTCTTTAGTTCTAATGATTCAATGTTATTAAGTAAAAATAATAATAATTTACCTAATATTAAATGTGAATATGGAACTGTTAATCAACAAGTAAATTATTTTAAATTAATTTAAAATAATTATTTTAAAAGGAACATAATCAACGTAAAAATATTCATCATCACAATCAACAACAACAACATAGCTTTGAAGATTTAGAAGATAATAATTTTGGAGGAACACAAAGGACTATTAAAGTTTTTTAAATAAAATAAAATTTGTAATTTTTTTTAAATTTTTAGTTTGAACCATTTATGAAAGAATCGTGGGCTACTCTATTTGATATAAATCAACAACCATTACCTATTATGCCTAGTAAAATATTTTTAATTTAATTTAATTTAAATAAAATATTCATTTATTAAATATATTTACCTTTTAATTATTTTTTTAAATTTAATTTAAGTAAATAAATTTATTTTTTTTTTATTTTAGTTGTTGTAGTAGCAGACAAAGGCTTTAATTTTAGCCCTTTAGATAATTGTTTTGTTAATCAAAAGAAAAATCATTTTCAAATAACTGTTAATATTGGAGTTAATCCTTTATCAAATACAAATTCTCCTTTAATGGGAAATTGTCAACAAACAGTTTTACATCAATTTGCGCCAGTTTATGTACGTACTGAATTACAGGGAAGGCCAATATTATTGCCTATTATTGATAAAGTAATTTTTAATTAAAATTAATTAATATTAATAATTTTATAGAAATTTTATTTGTCATTTTGTGGAGTTAAGAGTGATATGCAGACTTATGAAATACCAATAAAACAATCTCAAACTGATCGAAAACCAATAGATCATATTCCCGTTTGGTAATTTAATTTATTTAATAATTTAATTATTTCTCTTTCCTTCTTTTCATTCCTTATATATCCAAAATATACAGTAATAAATTAAATATTTACTGTAATAATTAATTATTTTTGTTTATAGTTTTACAATTGATGGAACACAAGATTCGGTTAAACAAACAGTCCCTCGTCTTCATTTTTCAGAAACTACAATGAATAATCATCGAAAAAATGGAAAACCTAATCCTGAACAAAAATTCTTTTTACTTGTTATGGTAAAACAAAAAACATTTAAATAACAAATTTAATTTTATTATTTAAGAAATTAAGTGTTGAAATAGCAATTGGAGATGAATTACGGAAAGTAATTGTTCAATCATTTCATTCTGATAGAGTTATTGTTAGGGTAATTTAATTTAATTAAAATAATAATTATTTTGTAAAATAATTTAAGGCTTCTAATCCTGGCCAATTTGAACAACCAGAATCTGACCAATCTTGGAAAAATCAGAATGGTGCTTTAACATTTTCTGGCCCAGTTTGTATTGGAAGTGATAAACCTATAGGGGATGCACAATTAACTGTTCATGGAAATATTGCTGCAAGTGGACAAATTACTCGTCCATCTGATCAACGATTAAAGGAGAATATAGAACAAATAAGTACTTCTGAGGCAATGGGAAGAGTAGCACAAATGAGACTTGTTGAATTTGCTTATAAACCTGAATTTGCTGAACGGTGGGGATTGTCAGAAAATGAAAGGCACAGAGTTGGTGTTATAGCACAAGAATTGGCACAAGTATTGCCTGAGGCAGTTAAGGATAATGGGGATTTCCTTACTGTAGATGATACAAGAATATTTTATGATACTGTAGCTGCTGCTCAAGAACTTTATCGTCTTACTGGTACATAAACTTTTTTTGTTTAAATTATTTTCAATTTTTAGGTAATTTGGAATGTAAAATTGGCCAAGTTGAAAAAATTTCCCATAAATTAGCACAATATGCCAGAAAACGTCGTCAATTAGGTTCAATGGCTTCTGGATTAAGTGATTTTTCAACACTTTTTCCTGCACAGAATTTTTCTTCTTCAAATAAAAATAATTTTGATAATAATAAAAGAAGCCTTTCACAATCAAGAACTTCATTAAATTCTGCAGCAACTGCTCCAGCAATTGCTTATGGAGATGAAGATAATAATTTAAAAACATTAAAAGGTAACTAAGGAGGAAAAGATTAAATTTTTAAAAATTTTAACAATTTTTAAAGGTTCAAAAAATAATGGGAAACGTGAAAAAAAGTCTGCTCTATCACAACTCCCATCATCTTCTCCAAGGAAGCACCGTTGTCGTTCTTATTCTTCAGCTTCTGCTTATTGTGGAAGACCACAAGTTTATTGTCACGGACCAGAAGCTGCTTTATGTAATTCAAAATTTACTCAGGGAACAATAGTTACTTTGGTTATAATTATGGCACTTTGGTAAATTTTATTTTCTTTTAATTTTTTAAATTAAATATTTTGTCCGCAAATACTGTCCGCAAAATTATTTTTATTTTTGCGGACAGATGTTGCGGATTTTTTGTAAAATTAAATAAATTTTTCAGTTTGGTAACAATGTGTACTTTATATGTAATGGATTGGTATAATCGAACTTATTTATCTCCTCATTTTCATCATTATCATCATCCTTATGGAGGTCAAGGTACAACAGACAAACAATCAAAAATTCCTTCAGATTCTTCTCTATCAATTCCCTCAGATGTTGATAGACCACCTCCACCAGGCAAAATGCGTGGACTTTTAGATTCAAATTGGACACCTCCTTTACAACAAAATGTTTTGCCAATTTCTTTAAAATATTGCACAAATAATTTTGATAAAAATCCTTTAATTGGAGGTTTTAAAATTATTTTTAAATTATTAATTTATTCATTCCTCCATCATTTAAAACCTTTTAATTAATTCAAATATTTTATTTTTAATTATTTTCCCTATTAATTTAATTAAAAATAAAAAACAATAATTTTTTCTAATTTTTTTAAAAATTAAGTTTCATTGGCCAAACAAAATTGTCAAAACTTTTGTTGTTCAAATAAAGAGGATTCTCACAATAAATATAATATAGACCAACAAATACAATCATTATTACAGGTATTTTTTAATTTAATTAAAAAATTGATTTAAATTAATTCTTTTTTAGTTTAATCAAAATATAATGAAAAATGTTGAATTTGAAAATGGAATAAAAATTGAAGTAATTTTTTATTAAAATAATTATTTTTAATTTTTTAGATTTTAAATTTGGGAATTTTTTTAAATAAAAATTATTGTTTACAACAAAATTGTAATAAACAAAATAATTCAAAAACAACAACAACATTATGTACATCAAGTTGTAATTCTAGAATTGGACGTTATAATCTTTATATACCAATTTCTTCTGTTTTGTCAACAGCTCCAATGAGATTAAAAATTAGGTAAAATAAAATATTAAAATAAATAAATATATTGAATCCTTCTTTTATTATAAAAATTAAATTATTTTATTTTACCTTTTAAAAATACTCCTTTAAAAATTACCTTTACATTTTTTAATTTTCTTTTAAGGCAAAATAGTGTTTAGCAAAACAGAAAAAAAAATTTTTTTAAATTTATTAATTTTTTAATTTTTCAGTCCTGAAGACAAAACATTATTTGTAGATAATTGTGGTTCCCTTTCTGGTTTTCGTTTTAAAGAATGTAATTTTAATGAAAATGATTTTTATTTAAATGAAGAATCTATTGAAGAAGAATTATTTGAAAATTTACAAAAAAATCAATTTAATAATAAACCAATTTCACAAAAAGTTTTTGAATAATATTAAATATTTTAATTAATTTTTAATATTTATTAGATTGGTACAAACAATGTTTTTGAACTTTCTGCTAGTTCATTTCTTCAAAGTGCTTATAAGTAAGTGTAGATAAAAGAAATAAGGAAATAGTATGGAAAATGAAGAGAGCAATTAAAAATAAACTTTAAATAATTTTATTTAAGTTTTATTATTAAATAATTTTAGTTTCTTTAAGGTTTAGAATTGGTCATTCAACAGGACTTTGTCAAATGGAGGAAAAGCAAAGGGGTCGAAGTTTTGATGAATTTAATTTAATTTTTTATAGAGAATGTGCTGTTTCAAAATTTAATGAAAATTTGGAAAAATTAGAGTAAATTATTTTATAGGGGGAATTTTTTTTTTAAATATAATTTTTATTTATTTATTTTTAACTAAAAAAAGAGGAAATTAAGTAATTAAAAATCTACCATCCTTTATAAATTAATTTTTTGAATATTTTTTAATTATTTTTATTTCCTCTTTTTTCTATTTTTTTTTCTTTAAACCACATATTCAGTCAAAAAAAATTTAATATGTTTTTTAGACTGCAAAAGAACTGAAAAACATCGCCGAGTCTAATCAACCGAATCTCCTCATTTACTTTTATTTTTTTTATTACTAAAATGAGGATTTTCCTCTCTAATTTTATTTTTTTTTAAATATTTATCTTAGTGACTAAATAAAAGAAAGAAAAAAATTAAAAATTTTAATAAATTAATTTAGAAAACTTTTTTTTTAATTAAATTTGGTTAAAAAAAAAAATATTTTTTTTTCTTTCTTTTATTTAATTAATTTAATAACCACATAAATCGAAAATGAACTGAGCGAAAAACCAATTCCAAGATTTATTCGAGTGTTTTTTTCAATTATTATTATTTCTCTTTTTATTTATTTATTTCCTTTATATATATATTACTTTAATTTATTTAATTTTTATTTTCTTTTTTTTGGACTGGATTTTCGCCCTTTCATTTATTTGATTTTTTCTGCACTTTTTAATTGCACAAAGATTGGAATTTTTAAAATTTTTTGGGTTAAAATTTTTTATTTTTTTTATACTCTAAAATTTATTTTTGTATATTTTAAAATTATTTTTTTTTTAATTTAAAATTTTAACCTTTAAAATATTTTATTTTCTCTACCTCAAAATATCCGATCTTTTTTTTTAAATAATATTTAATTAAAAATATTTTTGTTTAATTAATTTTTTTATGTTCAAAAATTATTTTTAAAAAATAAATTTAGTTTATTTTAATTATTTTTTTTTTTTGAACAAAAAAAAAATTATTTTTATTTTTCTCCAAAGAAAATTTAATTGTTTTCAAGCAACTTTTTAAAAAAAAAAATATTTTTTTTTTTTAAATTTATTACGTGTAATTATTATTATTTAATTTTAAATACTTTTTTTTTTTTATTTTTAATATTCTAATATACTCTTCTACTAATTAAATATATTTTAACCAATTTAAAAAATATTCTTCAAATAAATATTAATTTTTTAATTTAATATATTTGTCAAATAAATAGATAAAATAATTATTAAATTATTTTTTTTGAATAATTTTATAGTAAATATTTAGAAATGTTAAAATAATTTAAAGATTTTTTTTTTAAATAATTTATTTTTCTAATTATTATTTCAAAAGTAATTATTTAGCCAATTCAAATTATTCAACTTTTCTAATAGTTTTGATCAAAATATTTGGTGATCTTCTGACTGACAGAGGCTCTTTACTTTTTTTTTAATTCTTATCCGTTTGAATACTTTTGCTGATCACCCTTAATTTCTAAAAATATGAAAAAGAGGAATTTAATTATTTCCAATAAATTAAAAAAAGAAAAGTTAAGAATTAAGGGAGTATATAAACTTATACAAAATAATTTAATGGTTAATTTATTTAAATATTTTTTTATTTAAAAATTTAAATTTATTTATTTACCTACACGAGGATATAATTGATTTAATACTATGTATTGCTTTAATTAAATAAATATTCAATAATTACCCTTTTACTTCTCAATGAAATGATGTGACACATAACGCGTTTTGTCTTGGCAATAATAGATAGGAAAAAAAAATTTTCTTTCCCCCATATTTTTTTTTTAAATTTTTTTTCCTCTGCCATTCTAATTTAAATTTTTATAAAAAAAATTAAATTAAATTTTTCAATTAAATTTAAAAATTAATTAAATTGTAACTAGTATTAAAAAATCCTAAATAAAATCTTTAACCTTTTCCTTCAAATACAGTACCGCCTCTAACAAAATTCCATACCCTAAAGTCCCTCTAATCGAATAAATAATAAACTTTTTGTTTAAATAAAAATTTTAATTTTTCTTAAATTTTTTAAGTTTAAAAATTATTTAATTATTAAATAATTTAAATTAAAAATAGATAAATATAAAAATTAAATTCTTAAAACAAAATTTAAATAATGCGCCTTTGGCGATTATTAATTTATTTAACAATTATTATAATTGTTTGTTTTACTACTGAAGGTTAATAATAAAAAATTATTTTTTTAAATTAAATTTTTAGTTCGTTCTGCGAAAAAGCCAAAAAAGTTTAATCTAAGTTTAAAACCAAATAAAGCAAAATTTAAAGGTAAAAAAATAAATTTTAATTGAAATTTTTTAAATTAAAAGTTTTAAAAGAATTTAATAAATCATAGTCTGTACTTTCCCTTTTTTTTTTAATTTTTCTAAACAAAAATAAATTTATAAATATATTATATTCTATGTAAATTACCCCAAAAAGGGGGAAGTAAATATTTACCATAAATGTTTAAATGATTTTGAAAATCAAAAATATAGTTTTTAAATAGTTAAATGACTTTAAAAAGAGGTAAAAGAATGTTCTTTTAATTAGTAAGTGGGAACTAAAATATTAAATAAATTATTAAATAATTATTTATTTTAACTAAATTTAATTAAGAAAAAAGGGAAGAAAATGCTTTAAATAATATTCCATTATCGAATCCAGAAACTCATACTGAAGAAGAAAATGTCAAAGAAGTATATAATAATTTTGAAGGTATATGTAAAGGATTAATAAAAAAGAAAGGAAAAATAAAAATAAAAACTTTTATAAAAAGTACATTAATTTCAAAAATAATTAATAATATAGGAAAAGAACAAAAAGAAGAAATTAAAAAATGTTGTGAAAAAACAGATTTAAATAATCCTTATTCTATTCAAAAATGTGAAAATATTAATAATAAATTAGAAAATAAAATAAAAAATAATACAATTTTTAAACAATTAGAAAATGAAATTATTAGAAAACGTAGAAGAACTAAACGTTATATTATTTTTTCAAAACCGAAAAAAATGATCAAAAAATATTTTAAAAAAGTATATTTATGGATGTTGAAATTAAAAGAATTAAAGAAAAGTAAATAAATATTTAAAAATAGTTAATAGAAAAAAAAATTTTTTTTTAAATTAAATTAACATTTTAAAAAATAATTAGTAATTAATAAATTTATTCCATTTTATTCCCTTTTATAGCAGAAATTTTTTCTTCAAATTTTAAAACTTTATTATTAGAATTTTAATATTAATAATTTTTTTTTTAAATTTAAGCTTCCAATATTCGAAAAAATAAAAATGTAACAAGAACAAAACGTGGAGTAATAATGAGAGAAGGTACAAAATATGTTCTTATTACAATTGGATTGTTTTCATCATTTATTGCAATTTCTTCATTAATTTCTATCTTAACCCCAGGGGTTATAATTGGAATTGCTGGGGCAATGTTCTTTGGAGGGATAACTTGGTTTTGTTTAAAAGCAATTAAAAAAATAATTAAAAAACAAGAAAATGAAGAAGATTTTATTAGTAAAAAAAGGAAAAGAAATTATTTTGATAATTCGGATGATGAAGAAGAAGAAGATTATTTTAGAGAAGTTAGTTATAAAGAGAAAGTTGACAATAAAGGAAGATTATATACACGAAGAGAATATACTCAACATTATATACCTCATACTAATGAACATAAACGTGTTCATTTTGCTAATGAACATAAAGAAGGTGATCATTTACATGTTGAAATTGGAAAATAAATTAGAAGAAAAAAGAAAACAAAATTATATTATTTTATATATTAAAACTCCTGTTATAAGGACATTAAAATAACTAACTACTCATTGTTCCTTTATAATTATCCTTTATATATATATATATCACCAAATTAAAATATCTGAATTTTTCAATATATTAACTGAATTTGTAAAATGTTTCTCGTCTAATACTTTTTTATTTTTATTATTTTACTGAAAATGTTCAAATAGAAGCCTAAGCCATTTTTTGGTAAATCGTTTTAAAGCGTTGCTCTACTTTTTATAAATAAGCTTCTATTGAAACATTACTTTATTACATTACCTCTTTTTTATAAATAGAAATTCCTCTAATTATTTATTTTTCTATAAACCTAAAAATAGTTAATTGTAGTAAAATAATATTTATTAAACACTTCCTTTAAATCTTTAAAAAAAACTTATTACCAAACATACCTTAAAACAAAAAATTCCAAAAAGTTGGTGCCAATTTTCCAAAAATCCTGGGGCCCTTCCTGAATTGAAAAATAAATATTTTATGTATAACAAACAATGTATTTATTTATTTATTTTTCTTTTGTAAAATAAATTTCATTTATTTCTAAATTATTTAAAATAACAAATGATTGCTATAAAGGATTACATATCATTAAATTAAGAGTAAGGAATTGTTGAAAGAATTACCAAATTTCAAATCTAAGATATAAACAAAAATTGTTCGGTATATTTTGTATGTACAAATAAATCTGACCCTTTTGTCATTGATAATAAATTAAATTAATTTTATTTGTAAAGATCACCTCTGTTGATTTTTTTTTTAATGATGACGAAATAAATATTTTTTTATTATTGATTATCTTTAAATAAAGTACTTTATTAGTATCTGACAAATCTTTTTATTTTTTTTTCTCCTTTATAATTTAAATAATTTATTTAAATTATTTCGAAATAATTTAATTAAAATAATAAATTTATTAACAAAAATTACCTTTTTTTCAGCTTATAAATAAAATAACTTATTAAATACTATTTAATAAATAATAATAATTTCCTTGTTATGCACCTTTGGAGAATATTTATTTATTTAATAAATTTAAATATTTTAATTATTTATGTAGAAAATAATGTTAAGGAAGGTAATTTAATTATTAAATAATATTTTAATTATTTTTTAAAGAAAATAATTCTATAAAAGAATCAAAAAATTGGTTAAACAATTTTAGTTGGTTAAGTTTAAAAAATAAATCACAACAAAAGAATGAATTAACAAGTAAATTTTTATTTAATAAAATGAAAGTTTATTTTACTAGAAAAAGCTTCGAATAAAAGTAGAGGAGTTGGAAAAAGTTTTTTTTTTAAATTAAATAAATTTTTTAGAATTAATAAATATTTAATTAATTAATTAAATATATAAATCTTTTAAAATAATTTTTAAGACTCATTAAAAAAAATAATTTTAAATTAAAATATTGTTTTTTAAAAAATCTTAAGAAAATTTTAAGGGAGCTTTAATTAATTTTTATATTTTTTAAGAAGAGGAAGAAGAAATTCCTTCATTACCAAACCCAAAAAATCAAAAAACATCAGAAAATATAAACGAAGCTTTTGGTGGTTTATTAACTTTATGTAGTCATTTAATTAGGAAACGAGGAAAAAATAACAGAAATTTATTTAAAAAAGGAATAAAATTTTTTAAAAATTTAAAAAAAAATTTTATTTTAAAAATAATTAAAAATATAGGAAAAGAACAAAGAGAAAATATTAAAGAATGTTGTGAAAAAATTAATTTTGATAAACCTGAGTCTTTAGAAAATTGTGAGTCAATAGAAAATAAAATGGAAAATAAATTAAAAGAAAATAAAATTTATAAAAAAATATTAAAAAATGAATTAAATAAAAGAATAAAACGTTCAATTAAATTTTTAAAAAATTCAAAAGGATTAATTTTATTAAAAAAATCAGTTAAAAATTTAATAAAACTTAAAAATATGAAGAAAAAAATTAAAAGAAATAAAGGTTTATTTTTTTTTAATAATTTTGAAGAAAATAAAATTAATTTAAAAAAAAAATTTTTTAACGAGTTTAATTTAAGAAAGAATTAATTTAATAAAATAAATTAAAATTTTATTATTAATTTAAAAAATTATTTAATAAAGATTAGATTTCTTTTAATTTTTTTTAATTAAAAAAACGACCAAAAGTTAAAAAAAAAAAAAGAATTTTTTTAAAAATAATTTAGTTGAGATTATTAAATATTTAAATAAAATAATTTTTTAAATTATTAATTTAAGAATTAAAATATAATAATAATCGTCATAAAAGAAATGCAATATCAAAAGGTATTTCTGCCGGTTTATTAATTTCTGCAGGTTTATTATTTGGTTATTTTGCAATATTTTCATTACTTGCAACATTTTCTCCTTTAAATATATTCGCTTTTGCAACTGGAATGTTTTTTTCAATGTTAAGTTGGTTTTGTTTACAAGCAGCTATTCCATTATTAATTAATTCTTCTAATAATATAAGTAAAGAAATATATTATGAAAAAAGTGAATCTTTAATGATTGAATAAATTTAAAAGAATTTTTAAAAATAATTTAATATTTTAAATACAAAATAATAAGAAAATTTTTTTTTTTTGGTTAATAAATTATATTTAATTTCCTGTATTTAAAATATACAATTAATTTATAATCCCCTCAGAAATGATTGTTATTTTTTCAATTTTTAAGATTATTTCTCATTTAATAGAAAAAAATATTTTTTTATAAAAGTAAATAATACCCTCCTCACCTCTAAAAAAAGGTTAAAATAATTTGTTTAATTTATTCTTTTGTAAATATAAATTTATTTTTTAATTAAAAACAATTTATTTTTAAAAAATATAAAAATTTACAATAATAAAAAATATTAAAATTATTAAAATTAAATTAATAAAAAAAAAATTAAGCAGCAACACTAGCCTTGAAAATTGTTGAAATAATTGTCTAAAAATAAATAAATAAATATTTTATTTTTAAAAATTAACCTCAGAATCATTCAATCGAATATTAAAATTATTTTTAAAGAATTGTCTTCTTTGATATTTAATTAATACTTTTGTAGCAAAATAACGCAAAGATGGAGGTTTTAACCATAATCTTTGTAAGCAATTTACTCTAATTTGTGAAAGTGGATCTTCATCTACACAACCACCAAATATATAAATACAACCATCAGGTGTTAAAGTAGCAGAATGAAAATAAACAGAAATTGGTAAATTAGTTAATAATTTTGTCCATTTTAAATTATTTAAATTAAAAGACCAAATATCGTTAAATAATTGTTGTTTTGTATTATTTAGTTGTTGCTAGAAATTTAAAAAAATAAATTTTTTTGTTTTAATTTTTAAATAATCTGTACATTAAAATTTAAAACACCCAAAAGAAAAGAAAAAATTAATTTTAAAAATTATTTAAAAATATGTACATATGTACTATAAATTAATTTTTAAATTTTAATAAAAAGAAAGGTTATAAATTTATTTTTAAACACTTACTTGTTGTTGTTCAATAATATCTTTACATCCACCAATTATATAAACATTATCATCTAATTGTACTAATGAATGACATTTTCTGCCTAAAGGAAAACCAAAAACAGGATCAGGATTAGTTGAACAATACTCAAATTTTCTTTCAGAAATATTAAAAACGAGAACCTTAAAATTATTTTTTAATTAATAAATAATTTTGTGGACATTTTGACATAAAATAAAAAAGTTAATTGAAAATTCAGAAATTTCTTTTCTTTCCCCCTTGCTTACTTGATTAAATTCAGCACAAAAATCAGGAGCACCACCACCAAATGTAAAAATCTTTTCTCCGTGTAAAATAGCCTCTAATCTATAACGACCATTTTCAAATCCATTTTTCTTTAAATTTTAAAAATTTAAAAATATTAATTTTTAAATTTAAACATTTAAAAGTGTAGCTTTCCATTGAGAATTTGGTTGATTACAAGGGCGTTCCATTCTCCAAATATCCATATTATATACATGACCTAAAAATAAATTTTAAAAAATTGATTTAAAAAATAATTATTAAATTTAAAAAGAATATTTAATTAATTTAAATAAATCAAAAAATTAATTACTTTAAATAATTCTTAATATTTTAGACATGTAAAAATTATATAAAATATTTAGGAAGAATTTATTCGGTTTAATAAATATATATTTTTAATTTAAATCTTCTTTTAAATATTTTATAAAACTATTTTTATTAAATTTTCTTTAAATTAAATTAAATAAAAAAAATTAACCAGTTGTTCCCCCAATTAAATAAATAACTTGATATGGAAAACCATTCTTTGAATTAATTTCTATTCGGTGACACATTGCTTGTCCATACATTTTTGGAGGATATTCTTGATTATTTAAATTATTATTAGGTAAATAAAAAAAATTTTCTTCATCAATTTCATTATCAAAAGGATCTGAAGCTTCTAACTAAAATATTTTAAAAAATTATTTTTAAATTTAAAATTAATTTACATTTATATGAACTTTTCCATTACAATCAATTTTAATTTTGTGTAATTTATTTGTTGCTTTCTGACCAAAAGGAAAGCCTGTACCACCAAAAATAAAAATTTCATTATTTTTTGAATTATTTGAAATAACAGGAACTAGGGAAAATGAAGCTAATGTATTTGGTAAAGGTTTTGTTTGGTTAGCAAGTGAACAAAGCTGCCATTGATTTGTTAAACGGTTAAAACGCCAAGCATCAGTACTTAAATTTTATTAAAAATTAATTTTTATTTCTCATCCAATTAATTTACAATAGAAGGAAAATTAATTTTTTCAGTTTCTAATTGATTTTTATTAAATTTAAACATTAGAGTCTTGGAAAACCTTCCCCACCTTATTTTTTATTTTTATTACTTACTAAGTTTTGTCATTATTAAAAGCATAATTATAACCACCCAAAACATATACAAAATCTAAATCTGAGAAAATTCGATGTCCGCTTCTAGATATTGGGCCTAAAATAATTTTTTAAATTTCTTAAAATATTAATTTAATTTAATTACAACAACTGCAGTATTCCAATCTTCTCGAAGGAATAATTTTATTTGAAAGTTTACAATCATAAATTTGAACAATTTTAAAATTATTCAACAAAATTGGAGTATTCCTTTTCTTAAAATTAATTTTTAAATAATAAAAAATTTAATTAAAAAAATACTAAAGTGGAGGAAACATCGTGCGAATTTTTAACATTTTTCTGGTTTGAACGCATGAATAAGATTGGACCAACTGTTACTAAACGTCTTCTGAAGCTTTTAACAGGATTAGATGATTCTGTTTCCTAAATAATTAATTCTTTGGAAAAAATAAATTTATTAAGAAATTTTATAAAAATATATTTTTAAACATTATGCCAAATATGAGGATATTTAAATATTAGAATTTAAATGTCAATTTTGGTAATTTCTTTATTGAATTTTAAGTCAGAAAAGGAAGAAAATTTCCTAATCATTAAATTTTTGCAAGAACGCCTCTTTAAAAATATAAAATATTATTTATTTTCAAACCTGATTTTCTTTTTTATTTAAATCAAGAGAAGAAGTTGTATTCTTTCTCTTTTGTTTTTTTCTTAAAAATGCGCTTAATGAACATGTGGGTGTTTGGGTTGGAAAAACTGTTACAATTAATGACATTCGATGTTATCAGTAAATATATATGGTTCGTTGTAACAAAATTAATAAAAAACAGAAATCAATATTTAGAAAATCTATTAAAAATTAAATTTAAAAAAAAATTAAATTTTAAATATTTTTAAATAAATAATCACACTTCCTCTATTTTTTTTTTTGATTGTCTATTAAATGATTCTTTTCTTCTTTTATTCATTAAATTTTTTTTTATTGCATTAAAGTGAGTACAAAGATGATTACGCAAACTATTTTAAACTGTTTTAAATGATTTAATTTTCCATCAATTTTTATTTATTTTTTCAACGAAAATTTATTTTAAATTTTTAATTAAGTTCAATTGTAATAAATTTAATAAATCATAAAATTATGGTTTTAAATAAAATTTAAATCAATTAAATTAAAGTAGTTAATTAAATAAGGATTTTTAATTTAACTTTACTAATAAAAATAATAAATTCTAAAAAAGATTATGATTTATTTAGAATTAACAACTATACATATTATATGTACTTATAATAAACAAGTTATTTAAACAAGGAAGTCCTTGAACGATTGCATAAAAATAAAGAGTAAATTATTATTTAATGAAAAAATTTTATTGTTATCTTTTGAATTAACAAAAAATTTATTAAAAAAATTAATAAAGAAAAAGGAAAATTTATTTCATGACTAGAAGTAAAAAATAATAAAAAAAAATATATTGCTGTTGGTACAATAATTGAATTATAATGAATATAATTTCATTTGTTCAACCTATGTAAATAAAAAAATATTTACTAGAAAAAAAGAATTAAAACTAACCACTTCTTCTTTTGCATCAATTCCAAATTTATCTTTCTGTGCCTCCATCATTTGAAAAATTTCAGTCAATTGTTTTTGGCGAATTTCTTGTTCCTTGAAAGGGAAATTTGTTAATTAAAAAATATTTTTATTTGGAATAAATTTTTTTTATTTAGTTAATATCGAGAATTAAAATCCAAAAAATGATTAAAACCCCGTTTAATGCTTAATTTAATTCTAATACCTTTAAACGCTCCTCTTCTGACATACTCTCTTCAAGCATTTGTGTTTTGACCCGAAGCTGAGCTGTTGCTAATTTTCCATGTAAACCCTTCTCAACTAATTTATTCAATGCTTCCGCAGTTTCTAAAAACTTTTAAATTATTATAAATTGAAAAAACAAACCTGGATCAGGATCTTTAAATTGTTTACGTTTCTTCTTCTCCTAAAATTTATTTTTAAATTATTAATCTTTAAAAAAACCTTTTTCTTCGTAGTGGTATCTTCTAATAAAGGCATTTTATCATAATCTTTGCTTTGATACTCATTATTTCCTTCCTCTTCTTTGTCCTCATTTTTTAAACATTTAGCAGCTTCTTTAGAATCATTACAAATATTTTCATTCAATTCCTCTTCTTTTATTATAACCAAATCATCTCTTGAAATAAATGGACAGTTTTGCTTAAAAATTAAAGAGAAGTAAAAATAAAAGTAATTTTAAAAAAGTTTACGTCTCCCATTTCTGACTTTCTCACGTTTTTTCTAAAAGAATTCATCAACGATTTGTTGAAAAACCCAGTCATTCCATCAGGCAGCTTTACTGTATCTTCATCTGAAAATATATTTGAATATTCCTTAAAGTTAAATAATTTGTTTACCATCAATTTTGTCAAATATTTTTGAATTCTTTACTAACTGAGCTCTAAAATAATTTAATTAAAAATTAAATTAGTTTATTTTCTAATTAAAAATATTTATTTAACTTAACTACAAAAAGTTAATTTAATTATTTATTTTAATTACCGTTTGTATTCATTCCATTTTCTTAAAACAACACTAATAATAAAAGGAAGAAGTAGAGCAACAACAAAGGTTAATCCATAAAGAGAAAGCAATTTTGGATTAACAAATATTTGTTTCAAAGCATCAAATAAATTTGTTACAGGTATTTGTTGTTCCATTGAATATACTTTAATGAATATGTTGAGAAAGAAAAGGATGTCAATTTATATAAAGTATCATCCCATCTCTAGGGAAACTATATTGCTAAAGTAATATTAAAAAAGATTAAAATATACTAAAAGAATTCTTTAAGAAATAAAAATATAAAAAAAGAAAGTCAACTAATTAATAAAGTTTAATGAATTAAATTAATTTTAATTAACTTATTTATAAAAATCAAATGCTTTAACAAATAATTTTGATGAGAATTATAAAATTAAGAATGATAAAATGGTGTTTATTTAAAATGGCTTGCCATATGACCGGAAACGCTGGCCTTCTTGTCAAAAACCGCCTCACAGTGAGGGCATTTGTATGGAGGTTGGGCTGAATCTTTATTATTGATTAATGAAAGATTAAAGATAAAAGTAAAAGCAAACCTCGAAAACCAGCTGGAATACCAATAGGAACAGTTGAACCATAATCTAAATTTATAATTAACACGATTAGTATAAAATATTAACTATCAGCCACGGAGCTGCTTGTCCCTTGCACATATTGCGGATTGAAATTTAAAAGATTTGACGGTTCCTGTATAATATGTAAATTATAAAATTGACACTTTTTAAAATCATTGTGAAAATAGAACATATTTTTTAGTAGAAAACATTTATTTTTATTTCCCAGAAATTGGCTCCTTAAAATTAATAAATTCAACTCACTTGTGACGTGTATCCATATTGATACGGCACCATTACATTATTCTTGTCCAACGTATAAACTGGTATACTCCTCAAATAATAATTCCACCAATAATTGTCTAACAACGACTGATCAGAATACGCATGAAAATAAACATTAAAGAATGCATTTTTTTAAATATCTAGACTAATTTTTAAAAAATTTTGAACAACAACAACGATATAGCAATATAGAATAATCAAAATACGCTCTCAATCAATCTAGTAACAAACCGAATATTAGAGAATATTAATAAAGTTTAAATTGAAGGTATAGCTTACCAAAGAATAATCAGCTTGCAATGCAACCTCTGATTGAACTGGATGCGAACCTTCCGTCGGATAAACTTCAGTTCTTCTAGTATTCAGCTGAGTAGCCTGCTAAAAAATGAAGAATGTATTATTTTTTAATTGTTTAGGCTAGAAGTAACGAAAAATAATACAAAGAGTATGACATCCTAAATATTTTAGAATATATTTTTACCTCTAAAGTCAAGTTCCCTTTTTTTGCTGCCTCTCGTTTTTTCTAAATTTTAATATAATTTTAAAAACTTAAAATCTTAAGTACTTCATTGGCCAATTCGTCGCGTAAATGAACTAATTCCTGTTCACGTTGAGTGATCATTTTTTCCAGTTCAGCAATCTTCTTTGATTTATCCATGAAAAGCTTAAATAATGATTATTATATCTAAAAAGAGTCAACAAATATTAATTATTTAAATCAAATAATTTAAATAAGAAAAATAAATATGCTTTATTGCAGTAGTGGCTAAGTGTAAGAAAATTTGGTTGTAGTCCAAAACTGAGCACACCAAAACTGCGCAAGCCAAAACTACGCGGCCAAAACTGCGCAAAACGTGATCATAAAAATTTTAAATTTTATCTCTTTCCATCATTTTTCTTATAATTTAAATATCTTAAATTGTTAAATCTATGAGACTAGAACTATCATTGAATATCTACGAAGAATTTTACACAATTCTCATCACATTTTCCATACATAATATACTTTTAGATTTAACAAAATAGAATACTTTGATTTTTCGCATGCTAAGAATGAGATGGGCAGAAAATAAAATGAATAAACACAAGTATATACATAATATGTATAAGCAAAAATTTATTTACTTTGATGTATAACAATAACTGCAGGAATGAACGTTCAGTTTATATACTATTTTAAACCGCGTCCATTTATCAAAATGCTTTCTTATTTGTTAGGTAAATCTTATTGGAACTATTTAAGGATAAACATAAGTACTCTAAACAGTAGCGCCATGCAAAAATTATAGAAGTGCCATTAAGGCAAAAAAAATAATAGTAAAATTATAAAATTTCAAGAAATTCAATTAAATTAACCTTAAATCTTTTTCTAAAAATCTCTCGGCAAAAATGGTTGACGATTTTAGAACAAATCACTAGATTTTGTTTGATCCGTAAAACAAAACGTTGTTGATTTGTTTCTGATTTCCCATCTTTTACTTTCTCTACTTCTTTTATAAATATACATTGATAACTACTAACAGACTTAAATATATCAACTATCAATTCAAGCGGCATTGCTTTATATTGTTTTAGTTGAACCATCTTTTTTAAGATTGAAAGGCTTATATTATCCAAATAAAGTATAGAACAATTTTTCTTCTAAGACTTTGAGAATTTAGTGATTAGTATATCTTCAATTAATTATCCATCCTTAGTCTCATAAACTTGCTCTTCTTTCCATTAGTAAGTAGTTTTGTTCAACAATAGTCAATTGAACAGTAAAAGCCTTAAATATTTTTTAAAAAAGTAAAAGGAAAATAATCAAAAATTTCAACGTTAATTAATACATTTCAATTAATTTATATCAAGTTAAAATATTTTATATAAGGAACTATAGATATAACATAACTATGACCAGCTTATTTTATCGCAAGTCTTCTTAAAAATTGAAGTCTAAAAAGTCTTAATGCTGAGACATAGTTGAAGACTAAAAAATTCAATTATATATCTGATTAAATATAACAAAAAAAAACAGAAAAGTATGTGAATACAAACTTTTGGAATTAGGAACCAGAATAAATCACAACATATTTAGACAGGTAATTCGTGTGATGAGGAGTGAAAATAAATCTCAAATAGAAAAGGAAATATGAAAAATTGAATAATTTTTGAAAAATAATTCAACAAATGCTAACAAACTCTTAGTGAAAATGTCATTTAATATTACAAGGTATTACCGATAAATTATAAGAAACCAGAACATCAATTTATTTTTAATTGTAAATATATTCTAAAACTATAACCTCGACTAAAAAATGTTCTGACTTCATGATACCACAAATATTCACCGGTAAAAAATAAACTTAATATATTTTTCAAATAAATATTTAAATTCATTTATTGAAAAGTGCCAATATCTCGCTCGTTGACTTTTTTGCATCTAAAATTTAATGTTTTATATAATTTTATATTTTTGTAATTACCAGAAGCAGGCGGGAGAGTAGAAACTGTTGTAGGATTAATTGTATTTGTTTGTACGGTTTCTGAAAGGAAATGCTTCTTATAAATAAAAATATATTGATTTTACCTTGATTTTCATTACCAGCAATTGAGCAGAGAGTAAAGTCTATTCCTTGTAAGTCAAATCCAATGAGATTAGAATTTAACGATTCTTGATCATTTAAAGGATTGTTAGGTAATTTATCAGGGCTATCATGTCTAAAAATTAATAAATTAAATTGTGAAAGCATTGATAAAGTTGTTTAGTATTTTAAAAATTAAAAAACCTCTTTTGATCAATTCCAACATTTACTTGTTCAGTTCCAGAAAATGCTCTAGAAAATACCAAATCATTATCTGTATGATTAAAATTTGGCGAGGATTGAGAGAATGGTAAAGCAGAAGTCTGTGAAGCGAATAGCAGCTCTTGCTTTTGATCTTGATGCGCTGGAGCTGCAGAAACAATTGGACCAAATAGATCGTCTATGCTATTGGACTCTTAAAGAGAAAATTATTTCAAAACTCAGAAAAAGAAGTTGAAGGGAAAACTAACCTCGCTTAATTGCTGTTTGATTCACATTAAAGTGATCACTTTTCGGCGATGAAACAAAATCGATAAGTTGAGGAGTCTCAGCTTCTAAACGAGATGTATTCTGACTTGGTTGTTTAGTTGAAACTGGGTGTTTTGAAGATACTGAAGTATAAAAAACATATATCACATTATCAATAAAAGAACAAACTTTTAGGAATTGTCGAAAATGTAGCAATAACCTTTTTATCGCGTATCATTGAATCAAAATATATGGGCAGATCAGCAATATCAACAGGCGGGTGAGCCCAACCTTTCATTATGTATCTAAGTTAAAGTAAATTGTTAGTTAACTACTAAAAATAACCTTTTAGCCTCGTATTTTGCACGAATAAACTGTTCAAGAGATTGATCTGTCTGAGGACGTCTAAAGAGGGGTGGCAACTCGTTTTCATAAACGGCACGTGCTTTTGCATTTCCCATAACCTAAAATACACATATTGATTAAATTAAATAATATAAATTTACCCTCATGCTTTGAACTTGCTCAGATGTCCAAGAATCCAAAGTAACAGATTTAACCTTTAAATTTAAAAGTTCAAACAAATTCAACAAAATTCCCCACTTTGGAAATATGAACACCCAAATTTCTATGCAAACCAGCACAACGAATGCACAAAAATACACCAAGATTCCAAGATGCCCATCTTGGCTGTTTCTGCTCACAATCGGCACAATATTTATTTTCTTCCTCACGAAGCAATTCTTGAAGAAATCCTAAAATCAATCGAATTATTTAAATACAAATTTATAATGAAAAAAAAAACCTTGAAGCCGTTCTGTTTCAATCTTTTTTGCGTCAGAGGCTTTATGTTTTGGTAGTGGCATATTATTTATTATATAGTAAAGAGATAATCCTCTTCTGACATACTCTCCTCAAGCATTTGGGTTTTGACACGAAGCTGAGCTGTTGCTAATTTTCCATGTAAACCCTTCTCAACTAATTTATTCAATGCTTCCGCAGTTTCTAAAAACTCTTAAATTATTTAAAAATTCAAAAACAAACCTGGATCAGGATCTTTAAATTTTTTACGTTTCTTCTTCTCCTTAAATTATTTTTAAATTATTAATCTTTAAAAAACCTTTTTCTCTATAGTAATATCTCCTAATAAAGGCATTTTATCATCATTTTTGTTTTGATAATTATTATTTTCTTCCTCTTCTTTTTCATCATTTTTTAAACATTTAGAAGCTTCTTTAGAATCATTACAAGTATTTTCATTCAATTCCTCTTCTTTTATTATAACCAAATCATCTCTTGAAATAAATGGACAGTTTTGCTTAAAAATTAAAGAGAAGTAAAAATAAAAGTAATTTTAAAAATGTTTACGTCTCCCATCTCTGACTTTCTCACGTTTTTTCTAAAAGAATTCATCAACGATTTGTTGAAAAACCCAGTCATTCCATCAGGCAACTTTACTGTCTTTTCATCTGAAAATATATATGATTATTCCTTAAAGTTAAATAATTTGTTTACCATCAATTTTGTCAAATATTTTTGAATTCTTTATTAATTGAGCTCTAAAATAAATTTAATAAAAATTAAATTAGTTTATTATCTAACTAAAAATATTTAGTTAACTTAATACAAAAAGTTAATTTAATTATTTATTCTAATACCGTTTGTATTCATTCCATTTTCTTAAAACAACACTCATAATAAAAGGAAGAAGTAGAGCAACAACAAAGGTTAATCCATAAAGAGAAAGCAATTTTGGGTTAACAAATATTTGTTTCAAAGCATCAAATAAATTTGTTACAGGTATTTGTTGTTCCATTGAATATACTTTAATGAATATATTAATTGAGAAAGAAAAGGATGTCAATGTATATAAAAAGTGTCATCCCATCTCTAGGGAAACTATATTGCTAAAGTAATATTAAAAAAGATTAAAATATACTAAAAGAATTCTTTAAGAAAAAACAAATATGAAAAAAAAAGTCAACTAATTAATAAAGTTTAATGAATTAAATTAATTTTAGTTAAGTTATTTATAAAAAGCAAATAATTTAACAAATAATTTTAATGAGAATTATAAAATTAATAAACGGATGTTTATTTAAAATGGCTTGCCATATGACCGGAAACGCTGGCCTTCTTGTCAAAAACCGCCTCACAGTGAGGGCATTTGTATGGAGGTTGGGCTGAATCTTTATTATTGATTAATGAAAGATTAAAAATTAAAGTAAAAGCAAACCTCGAAAACCAGCTGGAACACAAATAGGAACAGTTGAACCACCAGTATAATCTAAATTTATAATTAACACGATTAGTATAAAATATTAACTATCAGCCACGGAGCTGCTTGTCCCCTGTATATAATGCGGATTGAAATTTAAAATACTTGACGGTTCCTGTATAATATGTAAATTATAAAATTGACACTTTTTAAAATCATTGTGAAAATAGAACATATTTTTTAGTAGAAAACATTAATTTTTATTCCCCAGAAATTGGCTCCTTAAAATTAATAAATTCAACTCACTTGTGACGTGTATCCATGTTGATACGGCACCATTACATTATTCTTGTCCAATGTATAAACTGGTATAGTACCCAAATAATAATTCCACCAATAATTGTTTAACGACGACTGATCAGAATACGCCTGAAAATAAACATTAAAGAATGTATTTTTTTAAATATCTAGACTAATTTTTAAAAAATTTTGAACAACAACAACGCTATAGCAATATAGAATAATCAAAATACGCTCTCAATCAATCTAGTAACAAACCGAATATTAGAGAATATTAATAAAGTTTAAATTGAAGGTATAGCTTACCAAAGAATAATCAGCTTGCAATGCAACCTCTGATTGAACTGGATGCGAACCTTCCGTCGGATAAACTTCAGTTCTTCTAGTATTCAGCTGAGTAGCTTTCTAAAAAATTAAGAATGTATTATTTTTTAATTGTTTAGGCTAGAAGTAACGAAAAATAATACAAAGAATATGACATCCTAAATATTTTAGAATATATTTTTACCTCTAAAGTCAAGTTCCCTTTTCTTGCTGCCTCACGTTTTTTCTAAATTTTAATATAATTTTAAACACTCAAAATCTTAAGTACTTCATTTTCTAATTCTTCCTGTAAACGAACTAATTCCTGTTCTTCATTTTGTAGCTTAAACTTTTCTTGGAAAAATTAACTTATAGCCCACTTTTTTCCTGTGATTCGATCCGGTTGTATATGGTACCATTCGAAAGAGCTCAGAAAACTGAATCGAACTAGGGGTGGGCGAAGTTGGTCCGACAATTAGGGACCGAGTTACAGACTTTCGAAATTTGAAAAAGAGAAGGGGGAGTAAGCACATTTTGGGGTAAAAAAATCGAATATACATAATAGCTTATTTGAAAGAGCTCTTCAAGCTGAATTGAATGATACCAAAATCAGACCTATTTGATGTATTTTTAATCTATGTGATCTGTTACAAAACTTCTTCCTTTTGGAGTCCATGGGCTCGGGCTTTTCCTCGCATTACTAGTCAATGTCTATAAATTTTAATAGATTAATTAATTTTTTTTTCTTAAAATATCGCCTAGTTTTAGAAAAAGGCTTGAAGATTAAAGTATATCAATGGCTATAAAATAATTAGAGGAATTATTTAAATGCAGCCGCGGTAATCACCTAAATTAAGTTTACTATTTTAAGTATAACTCTGCATAAAATTGTCCAATCAATCAGAGTCTGGTCTAGTTCAATTCCGCTTGAAGAGCTCTTTCAAATGAGCTATCATTTGTATATTCGATTTTTTTACCCCAAAAATGTGGTTACTCCCCCCTTCTCTTTTTCAATTTTCGAAAGTCTGTAACCCGGTCCCTAATTGTCGGACCAACTTCGCCCACCCCTAGTTCGATTCAGTTTTCCGAGCTCTTTCGAATGGTACCATATACAACCGGATCGGATCACAGGAAAAAAGTGGGCTATAAGTGAAGAGTGCCCTTTTCTTCATTAATTTTATTCCTACGTTGTATAATTTTATTTTCCAGCTCAGCAATCTTCTTTGATTTATCCATGAAAATCTTAAATAATGACTATTATATCTAAAAATAGTCAACAAATATTAATTATTTAAATCAAATAATTTTTAAATATGAAAAATAAATATGCTCTATTGCAGCAGTGACTAATTGTAAGAAAAATTGGGTACTGCCCAAAACTGCGCGACCAAAACTACGCGGCCAAAACTGCGCAAAACGTGATCATAAATAATTTCAAATTTTATCTCTTTCCATCATTTTTCTTATAATTTAAGTATCTTAAATTGTTAAATCTATGAGACTAGAACTATCATTGAATATCTACGAAGAATTTTACACAATTCTCATCACATTTTCCATACATAATATACTTTTAGAATTAACAAAATATAATACTCTGATTTTTCGCATGCTAAGAATGAGATGGGCAGAAAATAAAATGAATAAACACAAATATATGAATAATATGTTAAAAACTTATTTCCTTTGATGGATAACAAAAACTGCAGGAATGAACGTTCAGTTTATATACTTTTTTAAACCGCGTCTATTTATCAAAATGCTTTCTTATTTGTTAGTAAATCTTATTGGAACTATTTAAGGATAAACATAAGTACTCTAAACAGTAGCGCCATGCAAAAATTATAGAAGTGCCATTAAGGCAAAAAAAATAATAGTAAAATTATAAAATTTCAAGAAATTCAATTAAATTAACCTTAAATCTTTTTCTAAAAATCTCTCGGCAAAAATGGTTGACGATTTTAGAACAAATCACTAGATTTTGTTTGATCCGTAAAACAAAACGTTGTTGATTTGTTTCTGATTTCCCATCTTTTACTTTCTCTACTTCTTTTATAAATATACATTGATAACTACTAACAGACTTAAATATATCAACTATCAATTCAAGCGGCATTGCTTTATATTGTTTTAGTTGAACCATCTTTTTTAAGATTGAAAGGCTTATATTATCCAAATAAAGTATAGAACAATTTTTCTTCTAAGACTTTGAGAATTTAGTGATTAGTATATCTTCAATTAATTATCCATCCTTAGTCTCATAAACTTGCTCTTCTTTCCATTAGTAAGTAGTTTTGTTCAACAATAGTCAATTGAACAGTAAAAGCCTTAAATATTTTTTAAAAAAGTAAAAGGAAAATAATCAAAAATTTCAACGTTAATTAATACATTTCAATTAATTTATATCAAGTTAAAATATTTTATATAAGGAACTATAGATATAACATAACTATGACCAGCTTATTTTATCGCAAGTCTTCTTAAAAATTGAAGTCTAAAAAGTCTTAATGCTGAGACATAGTTGAAGACTAAAAAATTCAATTATATATCTGATTAAATATAACAAAAAAAAACAGAAAAGTATGTGAATACAAACTTTTGGAATTAGGAACCAGAATAAATCACAACATATTTAGACAGGTAATTCGTGTGATGAGGAGTGAAAATAAATCTCAAATAGAAAAGAAAATATGAAGAATTAAATAATTTTGGAAAAATAATTCAACAAATGCTAACAGACTCTTATTGAAAATGTCATTTAATATTACAAGGTATTACCGATAAATTATAAGAAACCAGAACATCAATTTATTTTTAATTGTAAATATATTCTAAAACTATAACCTCGACTAAAAAATGTTCTGACTTCATGATACCACAAATATTCACCGGTAAAAAATAAACTTAATATATTTTTCAAATAAATATTTAAATTCATTTATTGAAAAGTGCCAATATCTCGCTCGTTGACTTTTTTGCATCTAAAATTTAATGTTTTATATAATTTTATATTTTTGTAATTACCAGAAGCAGGCGGGAGAGTAGAAACTGTTGTAGGATTAATTGTATTTGTTTGTACGGTTTCTGAAAGGAAATGCTTCTTATAAATAAAAATATATTGATTTTACCTTGATTTTCATTACCAGCAATTGAGCAGAGAGTAAAGTCTATTCCTTGTAAGTCAAATCCAATGAGATTAGAATTTAACGATTCTTGATCATTTAAAGGATTGTTAGGTAATTTATCAGGGCTATCATGTCTAAAAATTAATAAATTAAATTGTGAAAGCATTGATAAAGTTGTTTAGTATTTTAAAAATTAAAAAACCTCTTTTGATCAATTCCAACATTTACTTGTTCAGTTCCAGAAAATGCTCTAGAAAATACCAAATCATTATCTGTATGATTAAAATTTGGCGAGGATTGAGAGAATGGTAAAGCAGAAGTCTGTGAAGCGAATAGCAGCTCTTGCTTTTGATCTTGATGCGCTGGAGCTGCAGAAACAATTGGACCAAATAGATCGTCTATGCTATTGGACTCTTAAAGAGAAAATTATTTCAAAACTCAGAAAAAGAAGTTGAAGGGAAAACTAACCTCGCTTAATTGCTGTTTGATTCACATTAAAGTGATCACTTTTCGGCGATGAAACAAAATCGATAAGTTGAGGAGTCTCAGCTTCTAAACGAGATGTATTCTGACTTGGTTGTTTAGTTGAAACTGGGTGTTTTGAAGATACTGAAGTATAAAAAACATATATCACATTATCAATAAAAGAACAAACTTTTAGGAATTGTCGAAAATGTAGCAATAACCTTTTTATCGCGTATCATTGAATCAAAATATATGGGCAGATCAGCAATATCAACAGGCGGGTGAGCCCAACCTTTCATTATGTATCTAAGTTAAAGTAAATTGTTAGTTAACTACTAAAAATAACCTTTTAGCCTCGTATTTTGCACGAATAAACTGTTCAAGAGATTGATCTGTCTGAGGACGTCTGAAGAGAGGTGGCAACTCGTTTTCATAAACGGCACGTGCTTTTGCATTTCCCATAACCTAAAATACACATATTGATTAAATTAAATAATATAAATTTACCCTCATGCTTTGAACTTGCTCAGATGTCCAAGAATCCAAAGTAACAGATTTAACCTTTAAATTTAAGAGTTCAAATAAATTCAACAAAATTCCCCACTTTGGAAATATGAACACCCAAATTTCTATGCAAACCAGCACAACGAATGCACAAAAATACACCAAGATTCCAAGATGCCCATCTCGGCTGTTTCTGCTCACAATCGGCACAATATTTATTTTCTTCTTCGCGAAGCAATTCTTGAAGAAATCCTAAAATTAATCGAATTATTTAAATACAAATTTATAATGAAAAAAAAAACCTTGAAGCCGTTCTGTTTCAATCTTTTTTGCATCAGAGGCTTTATGTTTTGGTAGTGGCATAGTTGTTAACTTATTATATAGTAAGAGATAACTAATTAACAGTCTGAAATGTGATAATTATTACATAATATATTTTATCTCAATAATAGTAGGAAAGGTGATTGGACTCCAATTAACATCCTCCCTATTTTATTCTTTTCCTTTCCCATATTTTAATTTCTATATTACTTCATTTTATGCTATTCAAATTTTTGCCATATGAGTCCAAGAAAATTAGATATTTTGAATTTTATACTACTATAGATTCTGTAGTTTTTAATTTTATTTCAATTTTTCTAAAAATTTTATTTAATGGGTGAGAAAAATTTGGATTTAATTTATAAAAATGAGTCGAACAGATACAGACTCGGGAAAGAGGATTGCAATAAATTCCAGACTAGGCAGTTTTTTTACATTTACAGATCAAGGGTTGAACAATTACATGAACGAATAATTAAAAATGCTAGAAAAATTCTTGGTATATTTATTTTATTTTTTTATTATAGTTTGGTTTAAGGCATTGAAAATTTAACAAGCACAACAATTGATTATCAAAAATCAAACATTGGTGTTTTGCTAGTTGGTGTTGTTTTCAAGAAAATGAAGTATCGTCAAAGTGTACTTTATGAATTTGCAGATGATTCTAATTTAAAACTTAAATACACAAAAGATGCTTCTGATAATTTGGTTGATGAAAATGATTTGCTTGAACTTGAGAACAATCAGCAGGTTATTTTTTTACAATTAGGAACTTCAATTTTGCCTGCTCGATAGATATTTTATCTTTTGAGCAAAAAATTTTTGGTTTTTTAAATTTAGTTAATTAAACTAATTGGAAATATCAACAAACATTTACTTGTCACAGGCGATGTAATTGGAGTCTATGGAAATCAAGGGAGAATGGATGATACTTTTAAAGTAGAAATGGTTATACTTCCTTCTACTCCTTTTCAAATTTCTTTGCCTATAATTGAAAAAGATTGGTAAAGTATTTGCTTTTTAAATTAAATTTTTAAATTTAAGTTTCATTGCTTTTATTTCTGGTATTTCATTATCTGGAAGTTCAACAAATTATGCGGAAACAATTTTAGCTTTAGATTCATTTCAAAAATGGGTGAATAAAGAATTAACTTTGCCATCCGATGATAATGTTTTTTTTGTTTTATTTTTGTTTTATTTTTCAATTTAACTAGAATGAAATTGCTGAAAATTTAGTCCGGCTTGTTATTGCAGGAGATTTTGCTCAATTAAATACAATTGTTTGTAATTAAATATTTTATATAATTAAAAATTAGGAAATACAAAGACAAAAAGTAGCTGCAATTGGACATGAATATGAAGTTAATAATGTTTGTCTTGAACAGTTAGACGATTTTCTTTGTCGTATATTGGTAATTTTTTTTGCAACTTTTTTGAGATTATTTTTCAACATTTTAGAAAAAGGTTTCAGTTGATTTGATGCCTGGTGCAAATGATCCTACACAATGTTTTATTCCTCAACAGCCTATTCCCAAAGATGTTTTTGCTGGGATTGTTAGCAAAAAATGTAATTTATTGCTGCAAGCGGTGACAAATCCTTACCGTTTTTCCTTGGGTGATCTATTATTTATTGGAACTTCAGGTTATATTTAATTATTAAAATACCTCCTTTCAATAAATTAAATTATTAATTTTTATTAAGAATTATGATTTTTAATAATTTTTAAATTACAGGCCAAAACCTGAACGATTTGGCAAGATTAACAAGTACAACAAATGATATGGAAAGGATGGAAAGAACATTAAATATGAGTAATTTATTTCCAACAGTTCCTGATTCTCTTTCTGGTTTTCCTTTTGCAACTAGAGATCCATTAATTTTAGAACAATTACCACATATTTATTTTTGTGGAAATCAAAAAACATTTGAACAAAAAATTGTTGAATATGAAGATGAAAAAAGGTAAATAAATAAATATTAAATAAAAAAGAATGTTTAAATATTTTAGGTGCCTTTTATTTACAATTCCACGTTTTTGCGAAACTTTTGAGGTTGTTTTACTGAATCTTAAAACATTAGAGACTTTTGCTTATAACTTTAAAAATTAATAAGAAATATTTTTTAAAGAAAATCTGACAATATTTTTGTTGAGATCTCTCGTATTTATTTATTTTGTTTTTTAAATAATTTATTAAATTTTTCTTTATACAAATTTGTTTTCTCCTTATTTTGTTATTGAGCAGTTTTTATTGTTTATTAAAATTTAATTTATGTTTTTTTATTAATGGCATGTTGCCCTTGTTTTATTGACAATAAATCTAAAAGTGATATTAACTTTTCGAAAAACTCAGAAATGGATTTTGTGCTTCACAAACAAACATCTCGATACTTTGCTAATTCATTCATTAATGATTCTAATGTTTCAAAATTAGTTACCAAAGAATGGCTTATTTCAAAAATTAAATTTGTTGCAGAACAGCTTGCAACTAACAAAATTTCTGAGGATGAATTTTCTGATGGTATATTTTTTTTTTAATTTATTTTAAAAACTATTAAAGATGGTCCCTATGTAGGTCCTAGTGGAATAGCCTATTCTCTTCTGCGTGTATCGAAATCAAATATTGGAATTAACTTTACGAAGGAAGCACTTTCCATACTTAAAAAACAACAAAAACTTTTGCCTGTATTTCAACTCTATTTTTTTAATTAAGAATTTTTTTGATGACAGAATGTATCAAAAGCACATGAATGCCGTTATCTTACAGGAACTTTAGGTTTCTATACAATTCAATTAATTGCAGATGAAATTGATTTACCAACTTTTTCTTCGAAAGTTAAAAAAATGGTTGGACTTGTTTTACAGCCTGGATATCAAAAAATTGGTGATGATGAGATTCTTAATGGACGAGCAGGCTTTTTGAATTCACTTTTGACTATAAGGTTTTTATTTTTTGATAATAAACTTGTAAATTCTTTTAAGAAAAGAGAAAGGCCTTGAAGTTTTGTCTAATGATGAAATTTGTTCTGTTCTCAATTCTATAATTCAATCTGGTATTTCTTATTCGCAAAGACATCGTTCTGCCTCGCCGTTGATGTACCAATGGCACGGAGATGAATATTTGGGTGCTGCACATGGAGTTTCTGGTATTCTTCAAACGCTTTTATGGTTTTATTTAATTATTTTTTAAACTTTTGATTTTTGAAAGTTTTTGGAATTTTCTTAACGATTCATCCAAAATAGCGGTCAAACAGTCGGTTGATTGGTATTTAAGTATTCAAATGCAGGATGGAAATTTTCCTTCTGGAACAGATAGAATTGGTGAAATTAGTTAATTTTTCTTTTAAATTTAATTTTTTAGGTAAAAAAGAAGAACTTATTCACTGGTGTCATGGAGCAACTGGAGTATTACATATGCTTTTAGCGGCACATTTAATTTTTAAAGATACAAAATATTTGCAGGTATTTTTTAGGAAAATTTTAAAGAACTTTTTGTTTTAAGTCTGCTATTCGCTGTGCAAATCTTATTTGGGAAAGAGGAATTCTTTGTAAAGGACCAGGAATTTGTCATGGAGTAGCAGGAAGTGGATATGCTTTTTTATTATTATACAGGCAAACAAATGAAAATGAATGGTTAGATAAAGCAAAAACTTTTGCTTTAATTATGATGAGTGAAGAATTTAATGTTTATTTTATTTTTTTATTAAATTAATTTTTATATTTTTAAAGAATGCAGCTCGTACTCCAGACAGCCCTTTTAGTTTGTTTGAAGGATGGGCAGGATCATTATGTTTTCTAATTGATTTGATTACACCAATGAGAGCACAATTTCCTTTGCTTCCATTAAACTTTAAAAATTAAAAATATTTATTAAAAAACATTTAAATTTTAGCTTATTTAAGCTAATAATCATCTCTCGATATAATGGACAATTAATTTTTACAAAAAAGTTTTCATTAAAGGTTTATATATCTAGAGATGAATTAATTTAAAAATTCTTTATGTTCTAATTTTTTTAGAACTAAAAATACTATTATTATCATTAAAGATAATTATTTAATAAATAATTTGAAATTTTTATTTATTATTTATTAAAAATTTATTTTTATTTCAAAAGTGTGATTACATATTTTTCTTAAATGTCAACAAAAATAAGGAATGGAAAAGACAGCCAAATATTAAATAGATTAAAAAATTATTTATTTATTCCTGCTAGAGAACAAAAATAAATATATTATGTGTTTCTGGGGTGACATTAAGACAAAAAAAAAGGTTTAGGACATAAAAGTGATATGACTGATATCATTTTCTTTTATTTTTATTGTTTCCTGCTAATCAAATAAAAGAAAATGTTTTTTAAGACTTTAAATGGTTGTTAAAAATTTAAGAATTTTAAAGAGATTATTCATCTCTCTTATCTAAAAAATTGTCTCTCAACGATTTTCTTGTAAAAATAAATTTCCTGTTATTTAATAAAATTAATGCCCATAATGTCAACTTCATAAACGTCTACACTAAGAAGCCATTTAAATACTTGGGCCGTTGACGTTAAGGGGGATGGACTTTTAACAATGAATTATATTAATTTTCACTCCTTTTTAAATTTTTTTAAATGTTTTTCAGACTTCTTTTTATTTAATAAGAATAATTAAATGGCACAAACTCGAAGTGCTGCAAAAGCAGACAAACATGACCGTTATCAATCAAAATATCGATCCTCTTTGCCAGATTCTCTTGTACAACGTAGCCAACGAACTCATCGTTCAACTACTCCAAGAGATAACAAAACGAAAAGTAAAGGAAATTTTATACAGGTTTTTATTTTAATTAAATTGATTTTTATTAACCTTTTTAAAGAGGTTTTTTGGCTTTATTGTTTCCTTATGTGTCAATTATGTTGAGTATGATTGTCAATTAAACCATTCACAACTAGTAAGGATGGGGGAACATGGTAAAATTATTTTAAAGAAGTTTTTAATACTTTAAATTTCAAGTTTATTCTGCAATTGATTCCTCATGGCTTGATCAGCTTTGCATGAGCAAGTCTTAATTTATTAAATTTTTATATTCCAAAAATCTTTAGATTTTGGAATTATCTAGTTGAGTGGTATCCACTTTGGTTAGCTCCTAATTTGATTACTTTGATTGGTTTGGTAATAATTATTTTAATTAATTTATTTCTCATTATTGATTTTCTCGTTTTTAGTTAATAAATCTTGTCACTGTACTTATTCTTTCCCATTTTTGTTATTCAGCTACTGAACAAGTTTTTTTTCTTTTCTAAAATTTATTTCAGAAATTAAGGCTCCATCCTGGGCATATTTTCAGGCAGCTATTGGCCTTTTTCTTTACCAATCGTTGGATGCTACAGACGGGAAACAGGCAAGGAGGACACAATCTTCTTCTCCTTTAGGAGAACTTTTTGATCATGGATGTGATTCTTTAACTCAAGGTTTTTAAGTTCAAATTTTTTTTTAAATAATTAAAATATAGTTTTTGTGACTTTAAATGTTTGTTATGCAATGCAGTTAGGTTAGTTATTTTAAATTTATTTTTTGGTTTGTATTTCTTGTTCGGAAATACCAAATATTTTTTGAATAATTAATTTAAATCTTCTTGGTTATCCTTCTGATTTCAAGGGCTTTTATCCTATAATTATTCCATTTAATAAAAATTGTTCCATACGATTCAAACTTGAATCGAATAGTACCATTTTTCAATATTTTGAAATAAATTAATTAGTTAACGAATTCCCGAATGGATAATTTAACTCATTTTTAATAAATTAATTTTTAAAGGGACAGAACGTCATTTAGTTTTAACTGTTATGTTCTTTTCTATTGCACTATTTTACACTGCACATTGGTCAACTTATTGTACAGGACAACTCAGATTTTCAAAGTTTCTCTATTTTTATTTTTTAAATTAATTAATAAGATTTGATGTAACTGAAGCACAAATGACTGTAATTGGAATTCTTTTATTTACTTCAATTGTTGGTGCTGATATTTGGAATATTAGAGTTATTTTTTAGATTAATTTATTTTTATTTTTTTTTAGATTTTTGGTTGGCAATTAAAGATTATTTGTATGCTTACTTGCCTTGTTGCAGCTATTTGGCAGTTTTCTGGTTATCTGAATGTTATTTTTAATGAAGGAGTTGGAAAGAATGGATCAACGGTTGCTGTAAGTTTATTCAATTTTTTCTTTAAAGAAATTAAAATAATATAATTAAGGGAATTTTTAAGTTAAATTTTAAATATTTCTCTTTGATTTCCAAAAATAAATTTAAAAAATTAGGATACATCAGTTATTTGTCCACTTTGTCCATTACTTGCTGTTTGCATTCCTTTTTTAATGCTTTATTGCAAATCAACTTCAAGAGTTTATGATCAAAATATAACTTTACTTTGCCTTTGTTTTGGTGCTATTGGTGCAAAAGCTACTAATCGTTTAGTTAGTTTATTTTAATTTTTTTTAAATAAATTAATTAAATTTAGATAATTGCCCATATGAGTCGCTCAGAATTGGAAGTTTGGGATTGGATTTATTTAAGTCCTTTTATTATGATTTTAAATCAGGTTTATCATATAACAATTTATTTAAATAATAATTTTTTAGTATTACGACTATATTATAGACGAATACCTTTTATTATTAATTGCAACGGTTAATTTATTTTTTCCCCAATAAAAAAAAAATTTTTTATTTTTTAACAGATTTATGCTCATATAAGTTTAATTATTTTTTGTGTCTTAATATGCAAGCAATTTTGTGGATTTTTAAATATTAGTTGTTTTAGAATTGATTTACAAAAACAAAAATCAATTAAAGAAGGTCAATCTACATCTTCCAGTAATGGACGAAGAAATCAAAATCTTCATATTGATTGACTAAATAAATTTTTTTTAAAAATAGTATCTCAATTTTCTTTAGCCTTTATTTAGTTTTTGTAAATTCTTTTTTGCCTTTTATTCTTTTAATGGACATAACAAAACAACAACAAAAACACTTCTATATTTTATTTTTTGCTCATTATAAAAACTTGATAGTTTTTATTTTTTCAATTTTCTCATTTTTTAAATAATAAATATAAATTAATTAATTAATGTAGGAGGTAAATTGTTAGCTTAAATTAAATAAATATTTTTATTGGAATGTTTATTTGATTTTTTGAAGGGTTTTTGGCCATAACTTTCTGATTCTTTTAAATTTTATTTTTTTTTTTAAATAAAATTATGGGTGGGGGACGATTCAGTATCGCCGATTCAGTATAGCCGATTCAGTATCGCCGATTCAGTATTCGCCAATTCAGTATTTGCCGGTTCAGTATTTGCCGGTTCAGTATACACCAAAAAAGGCAGATACTGAACCGGCAAATA
Source organism: Meloidogyne graminicola (assembly GCA_036172905.1). Classification (NCBI taxonomy): domain Eukaryota; kingdom Metazoa; phylum Nematoda; class Chromadorea; order Rhabditida; family Meloidogynidae; genus Meloidogyne; species Meloidogyne graminicola. The sequence continues at coordinate 559,076 of JARPZY010000017.1, read as the reverse complement.
CTGAATCGGCGTATACTGAATCGGCAAATACTGAATCGGCGATACTGAATCGGCTATACTGAATCGGCGATACTGAATCGGCTATACTGAATCGGCGATACTGAATCGGCTATACTGAATCGGCGATACTGAATCGTCCTTTTCCGTAAAATTATTGATCATTTTGCCATAAACACTTAAAATAACCTAATTTTTAAATTAAAGCTTAACTTTAAAAAATCTTTATTTTATTTTCATTATCTTATTTTTAAATTATAATTTTTAATTATTATTTATTTAACCTTTTTCAATCATTCTCAACTTTCTTATTTTTTAAATATAAATTTCTTTACACAATGTGCGCATTTTTCCCTTTTGGCATTTTCAATTCTTTTTCTTTTATTTTTACATCTAATTTTTCATTTTTTTTTAAAAGAAGCTTTTCTCATTTTCAAGTACAGGAAATTAACTCAACAAAAAATAAGGGTATGCGTGAAAAAAAAAAAGTTGAAAAATAGAAAGCAATTTTGTCAAAAATTTTTTTGCGGACATTTTTTTATTAATCTTTTTTTAGTTTAATTAAAGTATTTATTAACCCTAATTGCTTAATTATTTTTAATTAGAGAGTGAAAAATATGTTTTATTTTATTGCAATTATTTAATCTATAATTTCTTTAAATTTGGCATTTTTTGAAAGTAAAAATCAAAAAACGCAATAATAGTCCGCAAGTTTAATGTAAATTAAGGAATTTTCTTCTGAAACGATTAAATTAAAAAATAATTAAAAAAACATCTTTTAATTAATTATTTAATTTATTTTTCTTTATTTTATTTATTTAAAATATTCTTTTGCATTTTTAAAATATTTATTTTCTTTTTGCAGAAAATCCGCAAATATATTTGGACTTTATTAAAGTACTTGTTGTTAACTACTTTTTAGAGAATAGGGGAAAATTCATCTATGTAATATAATTCCCTTTTCTTTCCTTTTTTTAAAGCTAATTTGTGTAAAGTTTTCTTTAAAAAACAATCAAAATATAAAAAAGTTAATTTACCTACTTCTTTAAATAAAATAAAGAAAATGCTGGAAATATGTAAAATTATGATGGAATCTAATGATTTTAATTCTAAACAAAATATTCTTTTACAAAATAATTCAAAGGTATTTTTTTATATTCTCAGTTAAATTATAATTGGTCTTAATAATAATTAAAAATATTTTTTTTTTAAATTATCTTTTATTTTAATAAAAATTAAATTTTATTTAAATTAAATTTATTTTAAATTAATAAAAAGTTTATTTTTATTTTTGCTTGTTAAAAAAAAAATAAAATTAAACTTTAATTTTTTCTTTTTAAACAGATTCAAGAAGCTGACCATGTTCATCTTTCAAAATTAAATTTTATTACTTATATGATTATTGCTCCTATAATTATTGGTAATTAAAATTTAATTAAAAAAAAATTTAATTTTAAAGCAATTTCAATTATTGGTGATATACTTACAATAATTACTTTAAATCATCCAACAATGAGAAGGAAAAAAGATATTTATATTTTTTTGTCCTTTTTGGCACTTACCGATTTGGTAAAAAAAAATAATAATTTTTAATCAACAAAAGAATATTTTAATCCTTCATAAAATAAATAATATTAATAATTTAATTAAAATTTTAAGTTTAATAAAAAGTCAAAATTTAAACAAAAGTTTATAATCTTTTAAAAACTTTTTTGATTCAATTAAATTAATTTTATTTTAATTTTTAGTTTACACAATTATCAGTTATTCCCCCAATTCTTTGGATTCTTAATTTTCGACATTGTTCAAAATTAGCATCTTTTTATTATGCACATATTGCTTTTCCTTTTTCAAATGCTTTAATGGGTGCAAGTGTTTGGGTGGTTATTTTAATGACTTTATATCAATTTAAAGCTGTTTGTTATCCTTTACATTCACAAACGGTATTTTAATTAATTAATTAATTAATTTTTTTTTAAATTAATAACTTTTGAGTTTTGGTCCTTATAGAAATAATTAAGAAATTAAAATTAAAAAATTTTTTTTTTCTATTATAATTTTAATAAAATATTTTTAGAGAAATATTCAAACACAAAGAAAATTTATTTATTTACTATTTTTGGTTATATATTTATGTAATTTTTGTATTTATGCTCCTTGGTCACAGAAGAAAATTGTTTACAAAGTAAATTAATTTTTATTAAATTTTTTTAAAATTTAATTTAAAGGTACCAAATGGTATTTTACGTTGTCCTTTTCTTGTTTGTGATAATTTAATTACTACACCATTATTTGGAATATATGAATGGTTTAGAGAATTTTTAACGAGATTTTTTCCTTTTTTTCTTCTTGCTTATTTTAATATTAATATTTTAATTACTTATAGGTAAATTTATTATTTTTAAAAATTAATTTAATAATTAAGGAATAATAAAAGGGATAGATTAACTAGTCTTTCTAATCCTTCTTTACATAAAAAGGCTATGGTAGAGAAAAGTGAAAAGGTAAATTTATTTAAATATTTTTTAATTTTTAAATTAACCTTTATAATATACCCTCAGGGCTTATTTTGGTTAATTATTTTTTTAAATTAAATTTTTAATGTAAAACTTTTTTTTAGGAAGAAAGAAGGCTTTTTACTTTACTTTTTCTTATAACTATTGTATTTTTTGTTTGCACTATACCAGCAGTATTTTTTAATTTTTAAATTCTTTATAAATTAATTAAGGCACCCTTAACAATTTTAATTTCAAATAAACAGGATAATTCATTGCCTTTTCAGGTATTTTTTTTTAATTCTAAAAATGAAGTTTCTTAATTCTTTAGATTTATCGTTCTCTTGCCAATTTGCTTGAAATTACAAAATTTGCTTTAAATTTTTATTTTTATTGTCTTATTAATCCTGGTAAGGAAATATTTAAATTTAAAAAATTTATTTTAATCCGAAAGGGTTATTTGAGTCTCAAAAATTATTTTCCAACATTGTCTCAAAATTTTCTTTTTTTTCTTTCTTTAAAGAATATTTAAAGTTTTCTCCCAAATAGAAAAACTATTGGTTCTAGATCAAAGGATTGTGTGTAATTAGAGTCTAGGAATCTTTAAACATCAGATTTTTTCATTGCAGACCGGACATTTTTTTAAAAATTATTTAAAATATTAAGCGTTTATTAGAATAAATAAACTTAAATTAAACACAGATATTTGCCATGTTTGTTTACAAATTCTAAAATGCCGTTCTGCCTATAAAAGAATAAATAGAGCATTATCATTAAAATCTTTGCCTACTAGCAGGTTTAATTTAATATTTTAATTAAAATTAAAAAAAAAGGTCTGGAAGTAATAAAACAATTTTAACTGCTAGAGATTCAGAAAAAAGTTTAAAATCAATTAAAAGAAATAGTTTATTGCCTGATTATATTGAGACAACACTTTCAAGAACAAATTCAACAAATTCTTATAAAAGTATTTGTGATAAGCAATGTATTCATTCACATAAAACGTTTTAAATAAGACGATTCAAAATGGCCGATTTGAGAAGTTTAAGATAAATTTTTTTTATTTTTTCCAACTAGAAAGTTCATTCTACTACAACTGTTCGAAATATCTATCGAAGCCAAATTTTAATTTGCTTCAGACATTTATAAATCGAACATACCAATACGGGTTTAGGAGGACCTCCTCCATAAAAAATAATTTTAATTGTACATAACACATCAAAAATAAATGCCAAAAACCTTCACTATCTCTCTCTCTTGTACTTTTAGCAAATATTCTCTTATGATTTAAGCATATGAAGCATCAAAATACATCATCCCCTTTTCATCTTATTTAAATTTCTTTTTTCTTTGATTTATTTTTATTTATTTATTTAATTCTTTAAAAATTAAAATATATTAATATTTAAATAAATTTTTATTATAAATAAAGTCAATTATTTATATCTTTTAATAATTTAATTTTTTAGAAAAAATGAAATTATTTTTTCTATTTATTTTTATAAACTTTTTTAACAAAAATGTTCAACCGTTTTCTATCTTTGTAAAAATTGCATGGAGGGAAAATAGAGAAAATTACCAAATATATTATTACAATTTATTTCAAAAAGAGACAAATCGTTTTGATTTAGAATTGACTGGAAATGCTTCAAAATATAGATTTATTGGTAAAACAAATGAAAACGATATTTTTCATTTTTATGGAAAAGATTTATTTCGAATTAATAAAGAAAAGATAAATAATTTTAATTTACATGTTTCAATTTATGAGAATAAAGTTTGTAAAAAAACTTTTATTTTAAAAATATTTTTTTTTAAAGTTACCTATTAGCTTTATTAGTGATATTGAAAGTGATGCAATTATTTATATAATTCCCCGTTTACATAAAACAAAATATATAAAAATAACAAAAAATAATAAAAATTTTGATTCATTAATTTATTTATTAAAAAATCCTGAACAAATAAATTTATTGAATGAAGAACAAAAAAATATTTATCGACAGACTTTTGATGAAAATAATGCAATTATGAATTATGGCTGTAATTTTAATAAATATTTTTTTTTTTTTTTAATTTTTAAAATTTACTTTCAGGTTGGGTAGTAAACCCTCCACTAGAAGATGTTAAACAATCTAAGAAACGTAAACATAAATCTCATAACTCAAACGAAATTGAAGATGATTATTTAGGAAAAAATTTTGAAAATTCTCAACGGGATGGGATATTTGATGAATTACCGCCAATAAGTTTTAATTAATTTTTTTTTTCTTACAAAATAATTGTAAATATTATCAATTTTAATTTTATTTAAATTAAATAATTGTTAAATATTTTATTATTTTATTAAAATAGAATGCCAACAGAAATTTAATTTTTATTATCCATTTTCTCAATTTGGATTAGTTCAACAACCACAACACCAAAATTTCAATAATGGAAAAAATAAACAAAAAATAAATCAATTACCTTTAAATATTCCTCTTCATCGTTATAATCAACAAATGCAACAACAACAATTATCTAGTCAGCGAAAACAACATAAACTTTCAAGATTTGGACTTGAAACTATTCAAGAAGAAGAAATATTACCTAAGGAAAGTGAAAATACAAAAAATGAATATTTTTTAAGTAAAAAAGGTTAAATAAAAATATTAAATTAATTAATTTTAAATAAACTTACAGAGAATTTACAAAATAGAGATAAAGTAATTTTAAAATTATTTTTATTTATTCTTTATTTAAATAATATTTAGAAAGAATCAATTCCTTTTACATCTGTTGATTACTTTTCTGACAAACAATTTAATGGAGGTCTTCTAGGTAAATTTATTTAAATTATTTTTTAATTAAATTTAAAATAGAGGATGTTATTAAACAACAATTAATTGTAAGAAAACCTAAAGAAGGATCATCAACTTTTTATCAAAAGGCTAATTATTCCCCAATAAATTTAGGTTTATTTAAATATAATAATTAAAAGTGGAACTTATAGAGGGAATGAATGTAATTTATAATTAAATACAAGTCAAATCTCTAAAAAATTTATATGGGCTAGACGTTGCAAGATTATTTAGTAAATTTGTGTATAAATCCAGGCCCCGAGCCTACTATTAACATAATATAATCCCAACCAGAAATTTTAATTTTTAAACAATTCTTTTTTTTTTTAAGGAAATCATTAAAAACTTGGATTTGTGAGTTTTGGAAAAGAAAAAATTGTCAAAAGAAAATTATTTAAATTAAAAAATTTTTATTTCTTGTTTAAATATCCGTCTGTAAATTATCCATTTTTCGAAAATATACAATAAGTATGTACATATTTAATTGATTTTTTTATTTTTTTTAAAGTTAAAAAAAAAAAAAATTTTTATTTACTTCAAATTTTTTTTTCAATTTATTTATTTCTTTTATTTCGTACATAAGGTACATAAGGTCTCTATTCTATTTTCATAATTTTTATTTAATCAATATTTTATTATAAACAAAGTTGGAAAGAAAAAGTTTTAAAATCAAAGTAAAACACTTTTCTCTTTAAAAAAAACTTGAACATTTTTTATTTTAATAGGGACTAATTTTATTAAAGAATTATTTTTTTTTTATTTAGTAAAGAAAATAATTTTTTTGCAAAAAATTGACTTTTTCTCTTTATAATTTTAAAGGAAGCCAAATACTAAATAAATAAATGTATTTTTTTAAATAAAATGCACATAATCATAAATAAAGACCACAAATATTTTGAGAAAATAAATAAATATTTTATGTATTATTTACTATTCACCCTTTTTTTAATTTAATTGCTGACTAACGATTAAAAATATTTTTTTATTTAAAGTTTTTAGTTTAATAATTAAAACTATTTAAATTTAAAAATAAATTGTTTTTTATTTAATTAAAATATTTATTCAACTAAACAAATTTAATTTAAATTTTAATCTAATTTAATTGTATTATTTATTAACTAATTATTTAATTTAAATATTATTAATTATTCATTATCATCATCTCCACATTCAACATCAACTTCTTTTGGTTTAAATGATGGACGAGGTTTAAATGTATGGGGATGAGGATTTGGATGTTTAGTTTTATGTTTTAAATGTTTTCCTTCATTATCCTTAATAAATTAATTTATTTAATAATTATTTTTTAATTTAAATTTAAATTACCTTTATAGCTAAATTACCCAAAGTAATTAATAAAATAATTAAAAATATTATAAAGAATTTAACGTTCATTTTTTAAATTAATTAATGGAATAATTGAAATTAAATTGAATTTATATTTTAATTAAATTTAAACACTTTTTATACTAAAATAATTTTAGACATTTTTAATTTATTTTTTTTTAATAAAAATATTATTTAAAATTTATATGTATTACAGGTGAATAAAGTACAAGTTCAGATAGATGGGGCTTTTAATTAGAAAAAAAAAATATTTTTTAATTTTATTTATTTATACTTTTAATATTTTAATTAGTAAATAAAAATTAAGTATTTTTTAAAATAATTTAAAAAAAAAATAAATTTATTAAATTAAATATTTTTTTTTTAAAATATTTTAATTTAAATATGTACTTTATTCACCTGTACATTAAATAATATTTTTATTTAAAAAAAAATAAATTAAAAAATGTCTAAAATTATTTTAGTATAAAAAGTGTTAAAATTTAATTAAAATATAAATTCAATTTAATTTCAATTATTCCATCAATTAATTTTAAAAAATGAATGTTAAATTCTTTATAATATTTTTAATTATTTTATTAATTACTTTGGGTAATTTAGCTAAAAAGGTAATTTAAATTTAAATTAAAAAATAATTATTAAATAAATTAATTTATTAAGGATAATGAAGGAAAACATTTAAAACATAAAACTAAATATCCAAATCCTCATCCCCATACATTTAAACCTCGTCCATCATTTAAACCAAAAGAATTTGATGTTGAATGTGGAGATGATGATAATTAATAATTAAATAAATAATTAGTTAATAAATAATACAATTAAATTAGATTAAATTCATTTCCTTTAGTTTTTTAATAAATTAATTAATTACCTTATTACTCTCTAATTGAATGGCATGTAACTCTAATTTTCAATTCTTTTATAGAAGCCGTTCAATTATTTCACATGGAGCTTTTATTTTTCAAAGAAAAATTTATCTATTCATAACATTATAAGAAAATAGGTCTTTTATGTTTATCCCACCCATCAGTAGAAAAATAAATTGATAAAATAAGGAATAAAGAGTTTGACCGCTCTGTTGAAGAATGCCTTAGAGTAATACGGTAATTATTTTTTAGAACTACGCCTAACATTTTTCTGCGCCCAACGAACCCTTTGAGTTTTTTAAAATTCTTATTTTCCTTTTTTAATTTAATTTGTTAAATAAAAATAAAATAATTTTCCTTATTTTATAGCATTTTTATTAATATATTTATTTATATTACATAAGTATATACTCTGTCTACTAAAAAATATTTATTTATTGATATGCTTTATTATTTACTACTGCTACACTTTTCTATTTTGCTTTTATTCTTTATTAGCTCTTGTGACTTTTTTTTTATAATAAAAAAAGAAATTTTTTTTTACCATTTTTTAAATATTTTTATCTAAATTTAACTTTGATAAAATTAATTAAATAATTTTTTATGAATTTTAAAAAAATTAAAATTTTTATTTAATTTTTAGCAATGGCAAATGTTGATAATTCAGCAAGTGGAGAAGTTGGTGGTATACCTGGTGGAAGAGTAAATCAAAATGTTAATGATGAATATATTAAGGTAAAAATAAATATTTTGTTTAAATACATTTAAAAAAATTAAATAAATCTAATGAGAATTTTAAAAAAAATTTCAGAGATTTAAAGCTTTTTTTAAAAAATAATTTTAATTTAATTATTTCAGAATTTAGCACATAAAGGATTATTTAAAATAAATAAAGAATCAAATTCTGCTCATTATTTAGCATTATATAAAATTGAAAAAGCTCAATCACAAGTAGTTTCTGGTTCTTTATATATTATTACTATAAGTGTTGGAAAATCAGAATGCCTTAAAAATGTAAGGAGAAAATTAATTAAAAATTAAATTAAAAATTAATTTTAAAGCAAATAACATCAGAAAATATGTTTGAATGTAAATATAATGGAGACCCTAATGATACAAAGGTTAATTAATTAATTAATTATATAATTTAGAATAATTGATAAAATTATTTTAACTTTTCTATTAAATTATTGTTTTAAATAAATTTTTATTAAAATTATTTTAAAAAAATAATTTATTAATTTTTGGAAAAAAAAATTTAAGAATTTTAATATTTAATTATTTTTCAGAAATATACAATTAAAATTTGGAGCCAACCTTGGAAGAATTTTGAACAAATAACTTATACTGAAGGTGATGAAGAAGATGAGGATGAATAAAAAATAAAATTTAAAATAATAAACTTAATTTTGGCTAGACATTTATATTTAATTAATTAAATTATTTTTCTTTTACAGGAAATAAATTAAAAGTTAAATATTTATTAAGTTGGATGATTTGTTTAAATAAATATTTTAAAACTTTATTTTCAGTAACTAAAAAAATGAAGTTTTAAAAAAATATAAAAAATTAATAAAAATTTCAAATACAAGACATTTAATTGACTATTTTGTAAACAATAAATAATATCTTTAAGCACAAGAATAAATCTATGAATGTAAAATGTTAAGTAAATTCTTTCTTATTTTTATTTCTTCGGAAAAGATTTTTGTTCTCTAACACAGTTTTAATTCTTTTTCTTCCCTTCCTTCAATCTTTTTTACCTATTTTCTTTTTTTAAATAAATACATACTCTCTTTAATATTTTTCTTTGTGATTTTTCTTATTTTTGTAAACTATGCATTATTTCTTATTAGAAAGACGTATATAATCATTTTTCCTTCTTTATTTATCGCTTCTCGGCCTTTTGGCTAAGATCAAAGTGTAGTATCTGTTCTTTACGGCTTAATCTCCGTAACGACCCCTACCGGGGTCAAAGAGATTAACAAATTTTTGGAAAAAGGCGTGAGTTAGAAGCTTGCTTCTACTCTGCCAAGCGTCGGCCCGGTCTTGCACTTATCTCTGGGAACGGCGCATTCCTCCCTAAATTAGGGAGGAGCAAAATCTGGTAATTGGATCTAAGAGAATGAAATTGTATCTCTGTATAGTTTGTTCAACTTCTTAAATTTTACATACTTAAGCCAAACTAAATCTTAAATGAAAGTTTTCATTATCCAACTAAATTCATTTAATTGTAGTATATATTAAAATAAATGAAACCTTTTACATTTTTTTCTAATATCGGTCCAAAATGTCTGTCACGTCACACCCCGTAGATGACTAATTTAAAAAAATATACATAAACAATATTCTCATTTTATTTATCGTGTAAACATATGTATATGTACGTTATATAATGTACAAATGTTGACACAATGTTTTGAAAATTAAAAGAAAAATGTAAATTGATTATTAATAAATTTTGAGTGAAAATGAAAATCCATGTTTTTTTTAAGTTTGCCGTTGTAAACGACTGAACTTTTTTCTTAACTACATATTTTATAAAAATAATATATATAGATAAAATACACAAGTCAAAAAAAAAAAAAAAAGAAAATAAAAAAGGGAAAGAAATTAAAGAGGTGATATTGAACTGTACAAGAAAGAAAGAATTGTATGTTTTTATTTAGAATTTTGTTCTTAAAAAATACCTCTTTTTGAAAAAATGGATTATCAATCCAACAATGAAATAAATGTGTGGATATTAAAGAGTTATAGCAGAGATAATAAATTACTTAAATAACGAGATTATTTAAAGGCATATTTTTTATATTATTTCAATTGTTTTTTAAAAATTTCAGAGTAGGGGATGGAGTGAGAAATTTATAAAATCGAAAATAAAATTAATTAATTTATAGGGCTTAATAAAAATATTAAAAAATAATTTTAATAAACATATAATGTTTCTAGTAACTGACACTATAGAAATTTGATAAAAAAAAAATTAAAATTTCCTTTGCTGTAACTCTTTAAAATAATTAAATGCAAAAAAATAAAACAACAAAAATGAAGAAAAAAAAAATAAAGAAAAAAGTTGGCCAAAAAAGAGGTAAATTTTTGAAAATTTTTTATTTTGAATGACGACCAGAAAAAAAAGATTTTTTTCCATTTATTTTAATTAATTTTTTTCTCTCCCCTAAAAAATATGTCAAATGCCAAATACATTAAAATTACTATTTTTTCTTTTTTTCCCTCATCCTCTTTTTTTTTTCATTTTATATTTATCCTTGTAATGGTGCTGAAGAAGTAACATAATCTGAAGTATTTGCAGCAGTTGTATTTAGAACATTAGTTGATGAGGTTGTATTAATTGATTCTATACCTCCTCCAGGTGTTGAAATAGATTTTTTTCTATTATCCAATTCTGTTGATCTTTCCTGATGTTCTACATTTGATGAAGAGGAGATTTCCCCTGTTTTATTTTCTAATGTTGAGACTTGATGGCTATTACTCCCCTAAAGATTATTAAATTTTTTTTAAACATTTTTAAATTTTAAATCTATCCTACCAACCCCTGAAAAAGTTTCGAGTGACCCAGATGCAACACTTAATTGACTACATACTTGCTGTTGTGTTGTATATTTGGGAAGAAGCTAAAGAAAATTATTTTATTTTTTAAAGAAATTTAAATATTATTTAAAGTAACTAAAAAGTAACAAATTTCTATTAGTAAAAGTTTTGATCATAATTAATAATATACTTTCAGAAATAAGCTTTTTATTTAACTCTATATTTTCAAAAATAATTATTGATGAGAATATTATTTAATTGAAAACAAAAAAACTAATAAACAATAAATATTCAAAACTCTCAAATTTAAATTAAATTATCTTTTTTATTTATTTAAATAACCTTTTCATGCAGTTGAGGGTCAATAGCCAATTCAGTATCTGAAAAGTCAAACAACGGCGGCATTGGATTAGAAGAGGGCAGTTTACAATTTGGCAACCGCAATTCATCAAAAAACTCATGAGCTAATGCTTCAAATGGACTTTAAAATAAAATTAAATAAAAAATATAAAAAACAAAATAGAAAACCTCAATCGTGCATCAGGAGTGTATTTCAACAATTTAGAGACAAGGTCGATTGCATCAGCAGGTGTACGTGCACGAAAAACCTTTATTTTGTTTAAATTAAATTTTATTTAAATTTAAACGTACTCTAGACCAAGGATGAGCACGAATCATTGGAAAACGAAATTCTGTATAATTTGGGTTCATTTGTTCAATTTCATCACGTGAAGGAGTACCCAAAACTTTAATTATTTCAACTAGTTGGTCAACACCTGTCATTAAATTAAAAGATAAAAAATTTTAAAAAATAAATCATCTCTTACCAGAATCTCCCGGAAAGAATGGCTAAAAATAAAGAATTCAATTGTAAATATTTACAGAAAAATTTAAATATATTTATCAATTTTTAGATTTACAGCAGGAATGGCTAAATGAATGAACTTGAAATATAATAATTCTCATTAAATGGATATTTTTCTTTTCTAATAAACCAGAAATAACCCAAAAAAATTTCCAATCAATTCGTATAAAATATAAAAATTCAAACCTGTCCCAAAAGAAGTTCAGCTAAAACAGTGCCAGCTGACCAAACATCAATTTTTGTTGTATAGTCAGTAGCTCCAAAAATTAATTCAGGAGCACGATAATATCTTAAAATATAGCAATTAATTTTAAAGAAATATTAAATGAATAACCGTGAACAAATATATGCAACATTTGGTTCTCCTGGAACAAGCATTTTTGCTGATCCAAAATCACAAAGCTATTAATAAATTAAATATTTAAAGAAAATATTATCAGTTTTATTGGCTGTATCTTCGCTTTTCAGATAAAGCCAAGAATACTGCTCATATCAATAAGTTAAACACAATCCGAACCCAGGATTTTTAGATTTATAGCTTAATTAATTAATGGAACCTTTAAAACAGAAGTCTGAGCATTCAAAAGTAGATTTTGAGGTTTTATATCACGATGACAAATACCTACAAAAACATAAATTAAATAAAATTTATAACAATACCAATGCTGTGGATATAACCTAGAGCTCGAAATAGTTGATACATGTACACTTTATTGTAGAGAATAGGAATTATTTGCCTTTGTTTTGCATAATGACGAGCAACTAAAAATGGTTTTTAAGTACATTACTGAAAAAATAATTTTGAAAGTTAAGAGATTTTCCTTAACAGCTCTTTTTGTTATTCTTTTCTCATACTATTTTTAGTTGCAATTCTACAAATTACCTATATTCATAATTTAACACAAAGTTAATCCAATTAAAATAAACCTCTATAAACAGTTTCTGGAACATATTCCAAAATTAAGTTCAAATAAACTTCGTCTTTTTTGTCACCAGCAGAATAGAAAAAATACTTTAACTTCACAACATTTCGATGGTCCAATTTACGCATAATTTGAAGTTCTCGATTCTTAGAATTTTATATTTTTGAAAAATTAAAAATCTCAAACTTTGAATCGTTTGTCTTGCAAAACTTTTTTAATTGCAACATCCTCGTTTGAATGAACCTAACATTAATTATAATTTAAATTTTATACTACAAAAGAACCAAATTAGCTCGATAAACAACTCCAAAAGATCCATTCCCAATAACTTTAGAGTCAGCATATTGCAAATCTGAAAAATAAGAAAAAACTTTGAACCCCTAATTCTAAAGTGCAAAGCCTAGTCCCAAGAAAACGTTATTATGAAAATAAATTAAAAACAGATAAATTTTCTGTATCTTTGGTATTGACCCATTTTCAAATATTTCTGCTCAAGCAAGAAAAAATAAACAATTTTACAAACCTATATTTCTTTCAGTTCCGGACGCAGGGGTTGCTGCCCTAACTGTATGCACATCCTTAAAAATAAAAAATTAATTTATTTTCAAAAAAAAAATAACCTGTGAATACTGTAATCTCTTATTCTGATTCATTGTTAACAAATAGAAAAAAATGCCAAATTTAGATATTTAATGTGAAGAAAAAAGTATATGGATATATTGGATCAGGCTTAGAGAAGAAGAAAATATAAAAGTATCACACCTTGAGGGGGAAAATTAATAAATTCTACACACGTCCATTTAGCTCACACATAAATAGTTTTTTTTACTCGAGAATTAAAATCGATTAATTAGAAATGAGAACACACAAAAAAGGGACAGGAGGCAAGCCGCCTGCTACTGACAATAAAGTCGCGTTATATATGTGGGGGTATATCGTCAGTCGGGTAGCAACGGGCGGTATAGTGGGAAAGAGGAAATGGGCCTTTACTAGAGCATTATAGTTTTTCTTCTCGCCGTCGGGGGATTGTGTCGCTTCAAATCAATATGACAGAAAGAATGCTGAAAATAGAGGAAGAGTAATAATGGAAATGTAAAAAAAAATGGTTACTAGGCCTAATGTAAGTGCACATGTATATGGGGTTTTGGAATAAAGCGAACATTTTTAAAAAATACGGAATTAACAAGGATTCCATAAGGATATATTTATATGTAGAGACTAAAATATAATAATGAAAATTATTTTTTATTTTTAGAATTTAATTTCTCAATTAATCAATAAAAAATGAAGAAAATAAATTTAGATTTGGCAGCAAAATCAAAGTTCAAAGTATAATAAATGATTAAAAAACGACTAAAAAAGATAATTTTTATTACTAAAAAAATGTTTAAATTACTTCCTTATTTAATATAAAGGAATGTAATATACATACATACATATGTAGTATTAGAATTATTCTAAATTATTAAATACTTACGAGAAATATTTACATACAAAAATGCAAAATAATCAATAAATTAATCATAAAATAAAAAATCAGATAATCATTATTATTATTCGACCCGTTATTTTCTCCAAATTTATTTTCAAATATCGGAAAATTTTCGCAAATAAATTATGAGGTTTTGTGCATCTCCAAACCGGCGAAATACATAAGTAGGAAAATTCCAAATTCGCCAATCAGAAGAAACATACTTTTGGCAAAATGTCTTGACAAAAAAATAATTAAAAAAATTTCCGTTATTAGGATTGTATAATTTTTCCCGGTATAAGGACAAAATTACACCTTATTTTTGTTCTAAGTTCGGTCAGAAATATCTGTTCGCAAGCGTCTTGTCGCCAAGTTTAGGTAATAAATTTATTTAAAAATCTTTCAATAATTTATACATAACAACCCTAAGTTTTTAATTTTATTTTCAATATTTAATAAATTTTCTAATGTTTAATTCTCTTCATTAATTAAATTTTGTTCTGTTCCAATCATCGAATTTTTTTCCTTAAATTTAGTGGAATTGATTGTAAATTATTTGTTGATTTAATTTCATTTTTTATTAGATCGTTTTCAGCAGCTTTTAAATTAATTTGTGACATAAATTGTTGTTGTGCATTTAAAGGAATTGGTGGTAATGTAGAAAATAAAGGGAAAGTAATTGGCTTAATTTTTAAAATAATTTTTTTTAAAATAAATTATTATTTACCGTTATATTCTTTATTTCTTGCATTATTTTTATTTCTTGATTTGAATTATTATTTTCTTTTAGAATTGGTTGGGAAAATAATTCCTTTATTTTATTTGGAGAAGTTGTAATTTCTGGATTATTTAAATTAGTTGTTTGGATTGATTGAGGAAATAATACTGATCTTGGAACTGAAATTAAATTATTTAAAATTTAAGGGAAGGAATTCAAATCCTTAGACAATAAAATTTTAAAAAATCCTTTATCCTTAACAAAAACAAGTTTTTTACCTGTAAAATTGTCTGGAATGGGTATTTGATTGTTTTCATTTTCAATTATTGTTTTAACTTCATTATGCATATAATTAATATTTTGTTCAGGTTGAAAAGTCTTTTTTGTAATATTTTCATTTAAAATTGTATCAAAATCCTTCTTTTGTTTTATAATATTATTTATTACATTAAAAGGCATTTTCTCCCCATTTTTATTTTTTTGTAAAGTATTTTCTTCAAAATTCAAAACCTTTTGGTCATTTACCTGAAATATTAAATAAGTTAACTATTTATTTATAAATAATTTTAAATTACGAAAATATTAATATAAAATTATTTAAACTAATTAAATATTTAAATAAATTTTATTTAAATATTTTTACATTTTTATTAATTTCTTCAGTAATTGTTGGATTTATTTTGTTTTGTGAAGCAATTTGGGGGTTCATTAATTGTCCTGAGTCTATTCTTGAGGGGGCAAAAAACAATTGTTTTTGTTGATTTTCTAAAGAATTGTTGTTATTGGTATTAATTTCTTGTTGTTTCTCTTTAAAACAAAGATTAATTTAAAATTATAATTTTTAAAATTTAACAAAAAATTTCCTTATAGAAAGCAGTCAAAAATATTAACTTAAAAATCCCTTAAAACTAATTATTCAAAATAATTAAAGAACCTATTTGTATTGATTTCTCTATTAATTTATTGTTAGTATCATCCAGTTCTTTTTCATAATTCAAAGGTTTTGTAAGTGGAAATGTTCGATGATTTTGTGCTTTAAATGGTGAATGCATTTCTGCATTTAATTGCTTAAGTAAATCCATTTTTTCTGAAATGTCCTTTAATCTGCTTTTAAGAGTCTCAAGACTTTCCTCATGAAAGTTATTGCCATTTTCTGAAGGTAAAAAGCTTCCTTTATTTTTGGCAACAAAATTCTTGAAAACCTAAAAATTATAATTTCTAATATCTTGCAAAAATAATAAATAACATTTAAATTGAATTTTAATGAGAAAAATATAATTACGGGAATATTTAATAATTTTTTAAAGACGTTGCTATTTTTGAATTTCGTGAACAAGAAAACCAGGTTACTTAAGAAATGTCGGGAATTCCGATTTTCATCGTGACTATACGCCTTATAAGCATGGTAAGATTGATGCGCCGCCCTATGGTGGGGGGAGGGCCTTTTTGCATAGAAAACTATCAAATCCCAAATTTATTTGATTTATTAATTAATTTACCTCTAATGGAATTTTGCTATCAATATTAACTGGTTCTTGATGATAAAATTGTTGTTGTTGTCCTTTATCATTTTCTTCTTTTCTTGATTTTTCTATAAAATTATTTTGACATTCTTCACAACAATTATTGTTAACATCATTTTCATCTCCTTCACTTTCTTCATTTTCTGTTAAATTATTTGCACACTTTTCACATCTAGATTCACATCCAGCATTCACTTCTGGAACATCTTCCTCAATTATTGGCCTTGTTTTAACTGAATTTTTTGTCAAACAATTGCATCCAATTTGTGACAAGCCATTTGGTGGCAAAATTAAAGCAGCAATTGGCAACAAAACGGCTTTTGAATTTTTTTGATTTAAACTGGCCAAAGGTTCAATTCCATTATAATCTATTTTGTAAAACTTTTGAAGTCCATTTTCCACTTCTACTAAAGGAAGAGGTTTTGCATTGTTTGGTATAGAAAATGTCAATGATGGATGCAAATCACTTTAAATTCTTTATAAATTTAAAAAAATATTTTTAAAACCGTAAATTGTTATTAATTTCATTTTCATTAAGTTTTCCCGAATATTTCCCAGTTAATAAATGATTGGAAGAACAACATTGACAATTATTACAAAAATTTCCAGATGCAGATATTTCCTATTTTTTTAAATTAATTTAAAAATTATTCCAACCTTTAAAATTATTGTAATATATAAAAAGTTTAAAATTCTCAATAAAGTATTATTTTTAAAATAAATTAATAACATTAAAAGAATTTTTAATTATATTTGAATATATTTTTAGATAAAGAAACAAAAAAAGACTTAAGCAACAAACTTAATTCCCTTTTTTGTCGAAGAGTGAAAAAAAATGTAGCGGATACAATAAAGCAATTTTGTGCAAATAAACTTCCAAGTATAGCTTTAAGGAAACTTGTCCTTAAACAAAAATAAAAGAAAAAAAAACTTTTACAATTGGAAAGAAAAAGTTAAAGGAAAAAAATAAATCTAAAAATACTTTTACTTTATAAAATTATAATTTTTTAAGTAAATGTGAATAAAAACAGTTAGAACTTAAGATCCAACGTTTACACTTCTGATTTTCTACTTGATCAAATTAAAGTAAAAAAATTGATTACCTGAACCGACGTTCCATTTATTAACAGCTATAATAATCACCTAAAATTGAGTAATATTCCCTTTATTGTTTTTAACTAAAAGAATCAGAAAATGGATTTAAACGCAATTCTATTATTTATATTTATTTTTAAATTTTTAATAAATAAAAATATATTTCAGTCTATAAAGACTATTTTAATTATTTTTTTTAAAATTAATAAAATATTTATTTTTAAATTTTTAGTTATTTTTATTAGTTTAATATATAAAATTATTTAGTTTAATAAATACTTTTTCCAGAAAATAAATTCTTTAGTTTGATTTTTTTATTTTTCCGGAAAAAATTAATTCTAGGCTCCTGTTCCTGAGTTTTTCCAGAAAAGTTTTTAAAATTATTGTCTAAAGAATTAACATTTTTATTTTCAAAAAATCATCTTTTTTTTTTTTAATAAAATATTGTTTTTGTAATTAATAATCCTTCAATATTCTTTTGGTCACAACTTGTTTTTGGCAAAAATTCACGTAAATTACGGCTACTTCTCTTTCGTCGTCGACCACAACATGAAAGACCTATACAATTTATTTAAAGAAATATTTAAAAAACAAACATGATTGTGGACAACAACAACAACAACCACAACTAAAAATTATTTGAAATAAATTTAAAAAAAAAAATATTAATTATTTAAAAATATTAATTAAATATACTAACCATCTACAACAACAAGGACAAGTACAAGGAAGTCTATAAAATATTTAAAAATAATTATTTAAATGGAACCTTATGCAAATTGGGCCTTTATGACAAAGACAACAAGAACAGCATGGTCTGAAAAATATGAAGAAAAATTAAATGATTTTATTTAAATATTAGAAATTTATTAAAATATAATCAAATTAATTACGAAATCAGGCAGAATCCGGTCAGGTTTTAATAAAAAAAATTATGAAGCTCAAACCAGATTCGGAAAAATTAACTCATTTCAGAACATTAGAAATATAACATAAATAACACTCTATTTTGAAGAGAAGTTATTTCTCACCAATAATGCTTTTTATAAAATAATATTTCATTTGAAAAAATTATTTAAATTAAAAATTGCAAAGGATAGAAAAGTTAAATGAGTAAATTTTAATAATAATAAAAACAATTAATTAAAATAACCTGCAACAACAAGGGCCAGTACAACAACAACAACCATTAGCTTGTATTTGTTTAGGAAAATTAGATAAAATAATTAAAAATAAAGTAAAAATTGAAGGAAAAATAAAAAGTTTAATCATTTTTTAATTTTAAAAAAATTTTAATTTTTTTTTTAAAGAGAAATGAAAACAATAAAAATAAAAAATAAATATATTTTTTGTTTATTTATAAACTAATATTTAATTAAAAACAAAACATTGTTTTAATTTCATTTTCTTCAAAATAAAACAATTCTTTAATTTTGTCCTCATTCTATTAAAAATAAATAAATAATTTAACTAGTTGTTGGATATTATTATTTAATTGTGCCTTTGTTACACGCGAAAATCGTTGTCTCATTTTTTTTTTAATTAAAAAAATGTGAAAATAATATTTATGTTGATGAAAAAGAAGAAAATACATTAAATTATGAAAATAAAATTAAAAGTAAAAAAATCGAGTAAAATATATGTAATTAATTTAAAAAAAAATATAATTTAAATACTGAATCAGAATACAAGAAATATCTGAGGGTTTACAAATAAAAAGACAAGTTAATTAATAATTTAAGAATAAATTATTCAATTATTTTTTGAAATAAAAATGTAGCTTCAAAACAGAATTAAAAAGGTTGGAAATTATTTTTAAAAAAGATATAGTACCTAATCAAGTATTAGTAAGATAAACATTCAATAAAAACTATCAAAGATCCTTAAAAACTAATTCTTAAAGAGATACCTATTTAATAAAACACTTTCAAAAAATAAGCAACAATTTTATTTACAATAAAAACATTTACAAAATATATATCAAAATAGGGACAATAAAAATCACACAAGAACAATTATTAGGGGGAAATTAATTAAATACAATTATGAGGGGAAGAAACATATTTATATTTATCCTATTGCCGTCATCACATCTTCCACTGCCGCTTACATGTTGTACTCGATTGGCAGGTTCTTACGGCGCACCATCCCGTCTCCTTGGAACCACTCGCGGCGGAATTGCTTGGCTGCTCCCTCCGGGGTGTTGGTCCATTCGACAGTGACACGATCGTTGTTGGTCGCTTCCGCAGCCGGATCGAAGGCGTCACAAGAGATGGCGATGTTGATGGCCTCCTTTGGGTCGAGAACACCATTGGGCGGGTCCATGTTCAGACGGCGAGGGTTGGTCGTCTTGAAGGCGAATCCGATACGATGCCCACCAGAGTTGATGATCTGTAAATTAAAAAAGGATTAGTATTTTAAATGAATTAATTAAAAATAAAAATTCACCTTCATATAGTAGGTGTGCTTGTCATCGAACGGAGCGTTGAAGATCACCTTCACGGCTGGAAGGGTCGTGATGTCGCCAGGTGGAACAGACGCCATGTTGTTTGTAGTTGTTGTTGATGTGTAGATGGATTGAAGTGAAGCTGGTTGTTGAGAGTGGTAGGAACTGAACAGGTTTTTATAGTTATTTTTTGTTCGTAAACTTTTTGGTATAAAAACCTGTTCAAATGCCCATTCACCAACAAATTTCTTCAACTACAATTCCAACGTCTACAAACCAAACAACTCTCAAATGGCGTCTGTTCCACCTGGCGACATCACGACCCTTCCAGCCGTGAAGGTGATCTTCAACGCTCCGTTCGATGACAAGCACACCTACTATATGAAGGTGAATTTTTATTTTTAATTAATTCATTTAAAATACTAATCCTTTTTTAATTTACAGATCATCAACTCTGGTGGGCATCGTATCGGATTCGCCTTCAAGACGACCAACCCTCGCCGTCTGAACATGGACCCGCCCAATGGTGTTCTCGACCCAAAGGAGGCCATCAACATCGCCATCTCTTGTGACGCCTTCGATCCGGCTGCGGAAGCGACCAACAACGATCGTGTCACTGTCGAATGGACCAACACCCCGGAGGGAGCAGCCAAGCAATTCCGCCGCGAGTGGTTCCAAGGAGACGGGATGGTGCGCCGTAAGAACCTGCCAATCGAGTACAACATGTAAGCGGCAGTGGAAGATGTGATGACGGCAATAGGATAAATATAAATATGTTTCTTCCCCTCATAATTGTATTTAATTAATTTCCCCCTAATAATTGTTCTTGTGTGATTTTTATTGTCCCTATTTTGATATATATTTTGTAAATGTTTTTATTGTAAATAAAATTGTTGCTTATTTTTTGAAAGTGTTTTATTAAATAGGTATCTCTTTAAGAATTAGTTTTTAAGGATCTTTGGTAGTTGGTTTTGAGCTCAAGCATACCACTTTTTGCTTAAAAATAATCTGAGTTTCATGTTTAAAAAATTTAACGTTTTACATGTTTTATTTTAATCGAGGACAAAATTTTGAATCGAGACCGTTCCGAAAGCCGAGATCTAAAAATGATCGAGATTTTCATTTCATTCTTGTAGAGATTCTCGATCTTCTCTAGTTTGTACTATAAATGTATCGTGACCTATTCTTTTTTAAATTTTTATAAAATTATTTGTCATCAATTTCCATTGTTTATTAGTGTGTCCATTTAATATTTTTTCCAGTCGATTGTTTTTAACATAGCAAGAATTTAATAGAGAAATAATTGCTAGAGAGAGAGAAGGATCACCGGAAGGAGGGGATTCCTTTTTTTATTTATTCTTTTTTTTTACTTTGATAGGAAAGAAAAAGCATTAGAGGGGTCCAATTATCTTCTCCTCTTACTGATACATAATTTGAGCAAACTTTATGTAGTAGGCAGTTGTTTTATTTAGCAGATGCAAAAACAACAACAACCTTTAAAAGCAAAATCTCTAACACTAAACCGCCCCCATTTCTTCTCTTTTCTTTTCTTTTCATTTCCAAGATGATGATGTACTTTCTTCCTCTTTTATATTTTTTTTACTTCCAACTTGATCTCTCAATATCCACATTTTTCTCTTTCAAAACTTACCAACAATAATAAATAACCAATATTTCTTTTTAAAGTGTATAAAATATTCCACTCTAAATATTTTACACAACAATTTCAACTACTTTTAGAATTTAGTCTCCAAACATTGTTTTAAAAAGCCTAGTTGAACGACAAACATTTCTTTAAATTTTTTCTTTTATAAAATTATATATTTCTCTACTACTTAACTAATCGACTTGAATGTTTAAAAATAAGTAAATATAATTTATATTTTTTTATGTTTCTTAGAATTGTGTTTTCTACTTAAGAACTTTTTTTTTAAACTTCGAAAATTTGTTTAAACTTAAAATTGTATTTTTTGTATGTAAAGTATTTATTCTATTGTAAGTAAAATAATATTATCTAAATTACCAAAAAATATTTTCTCTTATATAATATACATTATTAAATAAGCAATTTATTCAATTTTTAAAGTTTATAATTTTTATTTGAATTATTTAATATATGGAGGAAAATAATGAAATAAAAACAACATCAACTTCAGCATTAAATACACCAATAGAAAATGGTACTTCATTTATTGAACCTTCAAGTTCATTAATTTCTAAACCTAGCAGCAGTAACAATATTAATCATTTACATTCTAATAATAATAATATTAGAAAAGGTTAATTTTAAAAAGTTAAATAATTGACTTAATTGAATTCCTTTTTAAATTAATTAATTCCTAAATCTTTTTAAATTAAGCAACAGATTTTTCTCGCGATTAAATGGGTTGTTGTAAATAGAAAATAATTAATTTTAAAAACCTTTTAATTAGTTTTCTACCTTTTATTTTGGTTATTTTCAGTTAGTGGAGATGATTCCAGTGATGAAGATCCAGCAGAATATTTACGTGATCTTCGTCAACGAGTACAATTCAAAGGCAGTTCACAACGTCTTTTAAATGATTCAGATAATTTATATAAATCAATTAAAAATAGAAGAACAACAATATCTTCTCCATTAGCTAATTCTTCCTCAACTTCAGAAGTTGGTCCTTATTCCAAATATTTGGAAAAGAGACGAAAAAGTGGGGATTCGACAATACAGGATAGAGCAGAGAGAACATTTATTCGAAGTAGAAGGTCTTTAAGTCCTGATAGACAACAAATTGAGGGAATTGAAGATGCTTCCACGTAAATAATAATTTTTAATTAATTAAATTTAATATTCTATTTAGAAGTCGTTATTTACTTCATACACCAAAATTTCCTCGCATTGACTTTGATGATTTTTATACTGAGGATTTACAATTAACTGATAGAAAACCGGCATGGCATCAATTGGAAGAAAGTGTTAAATCTTCGTATAACAAAGTAGTTAATTTAAACTTTTTTTTTTAAATATTTGTTAGGATAAAAGAATTTTATAAAATTAATTTTTCTTTTATTCTAGCCTAGAGCAACAGCTGAACGACATAGACAATTAAATGAATATCAGGACACTCAACTTAACCATTTAGAATTTAATCGTGCTCGTCGTCGGCATCAATCAGTTGATTTACCATTTACTGAGTTAACACATTTAGACTCTGAAAGCTTTTTGCCTAGAGCACCTAGTTGGATGGCTAATGATGCAATAGCTCCTAGAGGAATGCCTAAACTTATAAATTCTGCGGGGAGTGGTTAGTATGGTTAAAAATTTATT
The DNA here is from genome assembly GCA_036172905.1 of Meloidogyne graminicola. Taxonomy (NCBI): domain Eukaryota; kingdom Metazoa; phylum Nematoda; class Chromadorea; order Rhabditida; family Meloidogynidae; genus Meloidogyne; species Meloidogyne graminicola. The sequence goes on along the minus strand of JARPZY010000017.1, from coordinate 535,634 downwards.
TAAAAAAATTATTTTAGGGCCATATTGTGCTCCCCATCTTAATAGAACTCAAGGAATTGAAAGACCAGAATTAAGCCGATTTAGTAAATACGCTGATGATGTAACAGGTTATTTTTGTTTATTAATTAGGAAAAAAATTAAAAGTCTCTTTTCCCTACTCTTTAATTTTAAACTCAATAAAACTTTAATTTATTAGCCCGACTTCTAAAAACATCAATTTTACCTGAACATATGAAAACTATAACAAGTAAAGAATTTCGTAGTGCACCTTTTCCTTCTGTAGGGAGTGCATCTGAACAATTTGCATCAGAAGATGAAATGCTTGTAAATTATTTTTTTAAATATTTTTAAATAAAAATTTAGTTATCAATTCCAAGAACATATTACAGCAGACCTAATAGAGATGACAAAGATTATTTTGATTTTGATCTTCAACATTCTGTCGATATGTAAAATTATTTTTTAGTTTTATTTTAATTTTCTTTCTTTTCAGGTATCGCCGCCCGGAGGGGAAATACCTCCCAACACCGTAATATTTAAAAATTAAAATTAACTTTTTAAAAAATTTATTTAGACCTCAACATTGGGAAACAAAACTTTTAAATGAATATAAAGCAAAAGGAGAAGCTCCTCTTTCTGGGTATATGTTTACAAAAGGTCCAAGTGATTATAGAGCTGCTGGAACAAGTTATTTAAGTGCAGCTTTGCGGTAATTAAAAAATTAGAAGTTTAAGTCTTCAAATTAATCATTTAGTTTCCATAATAAAACTTACTCATTAAGATACAGAATTACTATTTAAATAAATAAATTAGCTATACATAAGTAATGAATTCAGTCTATTAAACAATTTTTTAAATTTATTTTTAAGAACTCCAAGTTTTTGGGAACATCGTTTTGCTCAACTTGGTAATTTTCTTAAATTAAAACTCCAATTTTATTTATCTTATTTAGGTGTTGCAGTACGAGAATCAAATCCTGTAACATTCGAAAGCTTAGAAAGGTATTTTTGAAAATTTACATTTTGACATAATTTCTATTTTCGTTTCAAAATATTTATCAATTTCCTCTTTAGAAATAGACCTCGACCCAGTCGATTCACAACATATTCGGATCCAAATTTTGAAGATTATGAGGATCCAAAAGCAGATGACACTTGATTTAATTAAAATAATATGTTTAATATCTTTCTCTAATTCTTGTTTTTTTTTCTTCTCAACTAATCAACCTTTAAATAAATAATAATTGAATTTAACAAAAAATTTAATAAAGTTATTTGAATTTAAATTTATTTATACCAAAATTTAAATATAAAACTTGAATATAAAAAAAGTTAAGAATAAAATTATAAAACAAGTAAAAGAAAATTGGAAAATGGAAAGGCTTGTTTAGTTTATATTTTGAGTCAGATGCACCGAAAATAAAAGAGAAAAGAACTAATTCTATTAAATAATTCTGAAAAAAAAATTTAAAAGCTGAGCAGAAAAAAAAATTAATTTTTAAATTTTCTGACCATTTTTTAAAAATAAGCTTATTAAAGAATTATTTCAATTAATAGAAAAATAAGCAATTAAAAAAAAAATATTTAAAAAAAAAAAGGCAGGTGTTAGAATGTTTGATTTTTAAATTAAAAGAAAAAAAAATAAAATTTAAGCTAGTGACAAATTTATTTGTTTTAATTCATTAATTTGGTCACTAGCTTTTTAAATTATTTTAAAGAATATTTGTTACATTATCAGAATATTTTTTGGAATTAAAAAAATGCTTTAGTTATACATTAAAATTTAAAAAAAAATACAAGAGTAGAGAAGCACAATATATTGATTTAAATTAATTAAAATTAATTTTTTAAATCAAAACCCCCATTAAAAAATTAAATATTTTTTTATTTATTTATTTTTTTTAAAAAGAATCATATGCTTCACTTGTGATATTATATAAATAATAAATTTTGAGTTTTAATTTTGTCAAAAGAGAAAAAAAAACAAAAATAAAGCGCAAGAGAACAAAATAATATTTTTTCTTTTTCCCCAAACCAAAATATTTAGCTACCACAAAAACAAATAATTTTTTTTTTTCTTTAAAATTTATTTTATTTTTATTTCAATTCATTTACTTTTGCTTTCCCCTTCCAAAGGTTCTGGCGTTGTTTTAGTTGAAGAATTATTACTGCTGTCATCATTATGACCTCCATTCTTCCGGAACTTTGAGTTTAACCACATGGTAAAGCATCCAGTTATTGAAGAAGAATTATTACTATTTTTATTTTCTAAATAAGAAAAAAAATTTATTTTTTTTTTAATAAGAAAAAAACATTAAAAAAAGATTTAAGAAAATTTAAATTAATTAAATATTTTTAAAAAATGTTTAGAATACTTTAAAATATTTGGAATATAATACACATTTTAAATAGGAAAGATTAGAATAAAAATTTGAGAAATTTAGTTAAAATTTCCCTTTTTAAAATAATAAAAAATAAACCTTTCTTCTTCCTTTCACGCTCAACACTTTGAGTTCGTTTAGATTTCTTCTCAACATCCTTAGAATTAAATTTATTAGCTGTTAATACATCATCATGACTTGAACGGTGTGTAAAAGTTTTTGATTTCTTTGTTGCATCATTTTTACTTGAAGATTGAATATCCAAACCTTTATTTTTTTTATTTTGATTTTTAGCATCTTTTTTATCTTTAACAGAATCTTGTGTAGAAGAAGAACCTTGAGCAGCAGATAATTCAACGCCTATAAATTATAAAATTAATTTTATGTATTCTTTAAAATTTTTTACCTTCAACAATAGAATCCAAAGGTTTACGTAATGAAGCTAAAATTAAATTTAAAGGAATACTAAAAAAGTTTCAATTTTTAAAATTATAAATTCTGGCAGAAAACGATTTTATTAAAAATTCCATCTAAATTCAGGGTCTATTTAAATTTTTAAATTAAAAAGAATTCTTGGGCAGGAATCTAAGAAAAATTTAAGACAAGAAAAATCAAGGAATAGGTCCGAAATTCTATATTTTCCTTTAGATTAATATTCATTTATTAAACTTTTACTTATATTTTAATTTATTTAAAAAACCTGAACTAGTAGAATATTTTGGAGGTGTTTTAGCTGAAGGAATTATCATAACAGCATTGTTATTTTGTGTATTTTGAAATGAAGTAGCCAAAACTGTGTTTGTTGGAAGATTTCCGATACTTTGAGAATTTCGAGATCTGGCAGAATTTGCAGCAATTACTAAATGTGTATTAGAAGAAATGGCTGTAGAAGAAGACTGGAAATGGGAATTAAAATAGAAAGAGTTTTAAGGAGTGAATTTTGGAACGAAAAAAATTAACAAAAAAAATTCTTTTCATTTCGAGAAAACAAATAATAGAATTAATAAAATTAAAAATTATAAAAAAAAACCTTTAATAAATTACTCCCTTTATTTTAATTAAAAAAGAATATTACCACATGTATTGCATTCCCATTAGCAAAATCTTGTAAGCTCTGAGCTCTAGAACGGACTAAAAATTATAAAAATAATAAATAATCATTTAAACTAAAATTTAAACCATTTTTTATTCGAGCAGGTAATGGTTGTGAAGGGAATAATTTCATATCTTTTGTTACTATTGGAGCTAACATTTTATTTTAAATTTAGTAAATATGAATAAGATCTGAAACAAAATTAAAATAAATAAATAATTAAAAACATTCTTTTTATTTAAAAATCATGCTGGCGTAATCAACAAAATTATAAAGTTAAAAAAAAAACATGCACAGCCAAACTAAAAGCTTAATGTTGAACTGATGCAAAAATTATTAAAAATTCAATAGAAGTATAATTATTTAAAATAAAATTTGGAAATATTAAAATAGGCAGTAAATATTAAAAAATTGCAAACTTGCACACTTAAGGTAAAGCAATAATTTATAAAAATATATAATTACCCACATACATATGTATATATATGTAACCCGTAATTTAATGAATGAAATATATAAAAAGAAAAGGAAATAAGTCTGCTACTTACAATGCTACTTAAATCGATTTGCTTTTCGGATGAGTAAGAAGGATATTTTGAGCAAAGCAAAAAAAAAAAAAAAAGTCTGCTGACTGTGAGATTAAGCATCTGGAAAAAGGACATTTCAGTAACTTTTCTCTTTAAAAGTAGTGATTTGCTTCAATTACTTGTTTAATTATTGTGATATTTTAAATTTAAAAATTACATTAATTTATTTTCTATATACATACATATTTATAAATTAAATTCTATAAAGAAAAAAATTATTCTTAATATCTGTCTGTACTCTAATGTCATCTTGAATGTAAAGGCACAACAGAATGTTAAAGAAAAAAAAACGAAAGAGAATTCACATGACGTTTCGGCTGATACAAAAATGATCCCGATCTTTAGAACATTTGAGAATTAAAAAACAAAGTCTTTGAGTATCTTTAGCAAATATTTATGTATTTTCTTTGTAGTCAGTCATGTTTTTTTTTCGTTGTCAACAACGGCAGTTAATCTACTACACTAAAACGATTAAATTTTTAACTAATTAATCTTTTCATATCTCAAATCTTGTAAAATAACAAAAGCCAGATTAAACTCAAGGTGAAAGATTTCTACTTTATTATTCAAAAAGAATAGACGTGCATAAATTTAACAACTCTTGCCCTCATTAGTAGTTGCCATTGGTAATTAAAAAAAAAGAAAAGAAAATGTCGCGCATGCGCGATATTTCGTTAAAATATCCTTCCCTATCCCTTCTTTTTAACAATATTTTTATAAAAACGAAGAAAGTTGAAAAAATATTGAATAGTAATGGCTGTATGTATTGTCAGACTGAAAAATTCCAAAAAAAAAGTAAGAAGAGCACACTTGTTTTTTTAGGAAACTAAAGCTTATACAACAAGCGGTTTTCTATTGATAAAATATTTTAATTCTTTGCCTTTTTCCCCTCATTAATTTACATATAAAACTTTAAAAAAATCTAATTATTTTAATTTCCTAATTCAAAACTTTCAGTCTCCATTATGAATTTTTAGAGTTAATTCCTTTCTATTTGTTCTAGGCGGATTGGCTTTGTAATTTTTAAGAAGATATGTGGATAATTATTTTTCTTGTTAGCTTATATGTATGTATAAATATATATTTTTTTAACTGTGTTTATACATAAATACATGTGTTCCTTTTATATAAAATTCAAAGCAACGTCTGTCACTACTGGGTCACTAGGGTAGAGAAGAAACGTCTTCTCCTCCCTTTTTTTTTATTTGTACACAAGTTTTTATAGGCATATGTTCACACACTCTCTTCTTTTTTTCTTTTAAAAATCAATAAAACTCGCAACAGAGCACCAAAAATCGCTTTTTTTGGATCAACATCTTGCCAACCGGCATTTTTTTTTTTAAATTTTTTTAAAATTTAATTATGAGTATAAATATGAAATTTGGTCTAAAAAATTTTTTCCATAAATTCTTTACTAAAATCGAAGAAAACTTTTTTGACATTAAAAAAAAAACTTTTAGGTTAATTTTGTGTTACACATAAAAACAAATAAAAAAAAAAATAATAAGAGATTTTCTCTTATCCATCTTCTTTTCCATACCTTTCGCGAACTCAAAGCTCAAACCATCCCAACCGATTCGATTATTCTCCAATTCATCTAATTAAATGCTTCCTTATTTACCGTTTTGGTATTTTTTTCATTAAATTTATTTACTTTTAGTTTATTATAATTTATTTACAAACATTTGAACACTATTTTAATGTTTTTTTTTGATATTTTTTGTTTAATTGTAGTTGAGAATAGGCGAAATAGTATAGAGCCCTTTATATAATCATCCTGATATTTACTCAATTGTCCTTTAAATAAATAATTTAAAAATTTTCTCATAAAGTTCATTTTTTAATTATTTCATTTATTTTGCAGTATTTTTTTATATTGTGCACTTATTTGCATATTATCTTTATTTTTTTTTTTTGGTTTCCTATTTTGTTATGTAAGCTTTAAAAATTGCGAATTTAATTCACTTATTTAGTCTTTTAATAAATTTTAAAATGCGTCAAGTGAGAGAATGAAATTGATTTTTTATACGTCGATTTAATTAATTAATTAAATATTCTTTAATATTTTCTAACAATTTTTTCAGCTGGTTTCTTAATTCTTTTTTAAATAGTTTTCTCTAAATTAATACATTAATTTACAATACAATTAATTAAAAAAACTAACTAAAAATAGTCAAAACGGAGTCATTAAACCAAAAAAAAAATAACCGCACTATTAAAGCACTTTATTGTTTTTTCTATAGAGAAATAAGCTAATGGCAATTTATATAGTAGAAAAAACCGCCTTTTATAATACGGAAAAAAGTGATTAATTTAAATAAATTTAAAAATATATAAATATGTATAAAGAGTTTTTTCCCCCTTTTTCCCTTTTTAGCGTTTTAAAATAATCTTTACTCTTAAATATACATAAAATCAATTTCAAATGAATGTAAAATCCAAAATATATAAAAAAAATTAATTTTTATTTTAGATTAAAATTCAAATTAAAATTCTTTTTTTGTTTAAAAGCTACATGAAACAACAAAATGATTGTTGATAACATTGAACCTCCTAAACCTACACCTATATTTAATGGAACATTAACATCAACTAATGGATTTGGTAATTCCTCTTTGGCTGCTCTAATGCATTCAAATATTCAATCATCATCTTCGGCAGGACCAAGTTCCCTATTTCTTGGCACTCCTCTTTCTACAATGATTATGTCTTCATCTAATAATCAACAACAAAGTTCTGGAAGCAGTTCTAGCAGTGCTGGGGGAGGGACAGGTGCTGGTGGTTGTAATGGAAGGTTACAGCCGAGACAAAGTATTTATTTTTATTTTAATGGTTAATTTTTTTTTAATCGGGAGGAATACATTTTTGTTTTTGATATTATCTTAAGATTAATATACACGAGAGAAAAAGGATTTTTTAATTATTTTTATTAAGGGAGGAAGGTCCCTGAAGGCGAACTTTGTGCTGTATGTTCAGGTTAATCTTTTTTTCAATTCTTTTCTATTTTGAAAGCAAAGGTCTGTAATTTTTGCCTCTAAATTTTTATATTTATTATCTATTTTGGAAGCATAAAATCAACTTTACTTGCATTAACTCATATTTTCATTCCATAGAGTTTTACATAAATTGCTGTAGGCATTAACCTTTCAAAGGGCTACTTATTCCTTCATTCTGCTTTCTGCCAAACCTTTTAATTAAATAACATAAAAAATCGATCTTATGCCTCCAAATATAATTAATAATTATAAAAATGTTGTAAACAAAAATTTTTCACTTTTGCCTTGAAAATAAAGAAATTCCAATTTTCTAATTTTGAAATCTTATATTCTATTTTAGACAGAGCAACTGGTTATCATTATGGAGTAGCTAGCTGTAATGGCTGCAAAACATTTTTTAGAAGAACTATAGTTTCTGAACATAGTTTTGGTGGTGCATTTGATTAATTTTTAATTCAAATTTATTTTTTTAGTTTGTCAATACAATGGAAACTGTGATGTCAATAAAAATGTTAGATGTGCTTGCAGACATTGCAGGTTTTTTTCAATTTTTTAATTTAATCTTTTGTTCAAAAAATAGGTTCCAGAAATGTGTTGCTGTTGGAATGGACGCTAGAGCAATACAAAATGACCGAGATAGGTATGTGTTAGTAATAATACTTTTATGACGGAAAAAAGTCCGCAATATTTGTCTGCAACTTTTTTTTTTATATTTTAAATATTTTTAGGTGTAAAATTAACAATTTTTAAAATTTTTCTCAAAAAGATTATAATTCTGAATTTTAAATAAAAAATAATGCTTACCTAATTAATTTAAAAATTTTTTAATTTAAGAATTGGTCCAACAAAGAAGATGCGTTTATCTTCTGGTGGTGCAATAGAATTTAGGAAACAAAGTTCTGTTGATGAAGATCAACTTTCTTTAGCCTCTTTATCCCCTCAAATGCGACAACAGGATGGAAAATTGTTGGAACATATTATTACAATGTATTTAATTTTTAAATTTGTTTCTAGTTTGGTTATATTATTGAATTTTATTTATTTGTAAAATTCATTAGAAACTTACCATTTTGAATCAGACAATTACATTTAACAGAAATATTATTCTAGTTCAAAGTTCCAACATAAAAGAAGAATTTTTTGCTTTAAACATGTCCAAAAATTTTTTTGGGAACTTGACCATTTTCAGTGGTCAATTTCGAGAATTGACCTTTCTAATATGATCAACCATTTAATTATTTTTGTTTATATTCTCATTTAATCCCTAACTAATTTTTTTTAATTTATAGAGAAAACCTTTGTAATGTTCTTCGTAATTGTTGCCTTGAAGAAAGTAAAGGTGTACGAGAAACATTGTCACAACCTTCGCTACTTTTCCAGGCTCAGAACCTTAAAAAAGATGTTTGTAAATAAATTAATTATATTAAATTATGTTTATATATTTTTAGGTTAATACAATATTTAAAGATCTTTATCCAGGTTTATTTCTTTCTTTTAAATTATTTATAATTATTTAGCTTCAATGAATGATATCCAAATGTGGAATATTAGGGAACTTAGACTATGCCTGGAATGGGCTAAAACTTTTGATGAATTTCAAAGGCTTTCTGATACTGACCAGGTTTTTTTTTATTTTTTTTTTTGTGGTGGTATTAATGACTGAGAATGTTTAAAAAATTAGCTTACCTTGTTAAAAATGTAGTTTCAAAAAATTTTTCGTGAAAAGAAGTGTATTATTTTATTTTTTAGTTTGCACTTGTTAGAAACTTTGCATTCACTTATAACATTCTAAACAGGTTATTTATTTTTTAAATACTTTTTTATTAAATATTTTCTGAATTAGTATTCATTTCTAGAATTAAAAAAATTCTTTTTCATTTTTAGGGTATTTTATTCATTAGACTATGGACCTGATAAAATTGTTTATCCAAACGGAGCTTATATTTTAAGACAACCGCAAGAGAGTGTTAAAATACCTGGATGTAAGTATTTTTTCCTTCAAAATAAATTTCAATCCTTTATATGATTAGGTCGATCGATATATCATCGTCAAATGGATGGTTTGTTTTTTTAAATTAGTTTAGTAGCTACATCAACATTGATTAAATATTTTTAAAAATTTAAAGAAAGTTTTGAAGGATTGAACAAAGATATCTGTTTTGCATTGATCATGTTAATGCCTAAATATAAAAAAAATAATTTAAAAACTGTTTAGGCCTTAGATTCCTTCAGGGGTTGATTTTCAATGTCTTGAAAAACAACTTTATTTAATAATTTAAAAAATTCTGAAAATTAATGTTTCGATGTAGCTTTAATTAAATATTAAATTAATTAATTTTATTTTTAAAGAAATTATGATTCCCTTTCGGAAATTAGAAATTTCAATGCGGGAATTTGCTTGTTTCAAAGCTTGCCTTTTCTTTAATCCTGGTAAAATATTTAATATTTTTTTTTAATATAAATAATTAATTTAGATGCTTTGGATCTATCCCACGATGTTAGGGAAAATATTGGAAGCGAAAGGACTAAATATCTTACCGTTCTTTTTCAAATAATTGTTGAAAGACACAGCACAGGTTTTGGTGTTCAAAAATATGGAAATATGTTAATGATGTCACAATCAATTCAGGTAATAATAATTTTGTTTTTAAAATTAAATTTTTGTGTTGCTTTTATTTTTAGTAGTTAGTCTGCTATTTTGAACTGACATTTTTGTGGGCAGACATTTTGTTTAAAATAAGCATATTTAGTTTATTTTCCTTTCCAATTGGTTTATTAATTTATTTAATAATTATTTGAATTTGTTAATTTTTTTTTAACCTGAAATTTAAATTTAAAAGTTTTCTGTCCCCAAAAAAGTCAGTTGGGGAAGCATTCATTTTGATAGAATTTTTATTTAAAAAATTTATAAGTTTTTTTTTTCTAAAATTGAATTTTAAATGATTAAAAAAAATAAATAAATAAAGAATTATTTTATTTATTTATCCATCAAAGATTAAAAGAAAATATTTCTGAGTAAAGGTTAATAATATTTTACTCTTTTTATCCTTTTCTCTATATATTTTCTTTCAAATGGCCTAGTAAAGGGGATGATCAGTTTATTCTATAACCACAAATGAAGAAAAAAAAAGAAAAATGAATGTAAAGTGCATTAATAAATGAAAGTAAAATAAAAAAAATATTATTTTGTCTAGCCTAGATTTTTTAAAATTAATTATTAATTTTGGCCTAAAAAACTACAAACTTCAATTTTTATCAAAATTAATTTTTTAAATTAAAAAGAATTAAAATAAAAAAAAAAAAAAAGAAAAGAAATTTATATGATTAAAAAAATTTCTTTTTGTTTAAAAATAAAAGAAGAGAGGAGAGACCTTTTCCAAAAAAATTTTCTCCCCTCCTTTTTTTTTTTCTTCTTTGGCTTAGTCATCAGACAATAATAATCATTCCTTAATGTGTGATAAATAATATTTTATTAAATAAAATATTATATTTTCATAATTTAAATAATTCATTAAATTTTTATTTTATAGAACATCATTGATCAAAATGATGAAAATATGCAAGTTATGGAAGTTTTTGGGTAAGAAAAAAATTAAAAAAAAAAATTAATTAAATTAATATTAAAATTTCAGGCATTTTTGGCGAATCAATGGTTTTGTAAAAGAATTATGTATGAAATGAAAGGAAATAATTAAAAATACAAAAAAGACGGGAACAAAATAAATATTAAATAAAAGGCAACAAAGAATCTTCTTTTTTTTTAAAGCGTGTAACACCTCTCATTGTTCGCGGACCTCATTCATTTTTTATTTTCAAACAATTCCTCTTTATTTTAGTTATTATCACTTTTATTATTTTTACACATTCTTTATTTGTTTTTTTTTACAAAAAATATGTACAAATAATATATTTTTTAATTACTTTTAATTTGTACTTTTTGGTTCTGACCCTTTTCAGTGCCAAAAATTGAGTGTCAATAAAATTATAACTCTACGTGTATTTTTAATGCTTTTTGATTGTTAAACAATTAATTGGTACTCAATTTTTGATTCTAAATTTGAGAGACCATTAAGTACATTAATATTTTCTTTTAAATTTTCTATTTTTTGTTTTGTAAAAACAAATCTATCGTTTTATTATTTTTTTTCTTTCTGTTCAAAAATTCTTTCAGCCCGCTGTTTTAATTTCACATATAAATTACACATTATAATTTTATATATGTATTACATGGTTATCCTGCCATAGTACTTAAAAAAGAAATAAATTTATATAATTTTTTGTTATGGTTAATGTTTTTGAATAATAATTTGTTTTTACTAATAGAAATATTTAAATTTAAGTCAATTACAAATGATTTTCTAATTTAATTCGTCTTTTCAATTAATAATTGAAATAATAAAATTTTATCATTAGCTCTTAACGTGAAACATTGAAATTATCTCGAAAGATTTGTAATAAGTTTAAATTTCTTTTGATACATATTTTATTCCATGGATTTTTAATTAAAAAGGAAGAAAATATTTTTTTAGTAAATATTTGGGCCATTAAATTTTAAGCTATACTTTAACTATTTTTTAACATCAATTTCTCTATTAAAGAGAAAGAAATGTGGTTTATTCTGTTGCATTCCTAACAATACTCCCAAAAACGAGCCCTTTGGCTTTTCTGTTGGCTATTTTTCTTTCCCTCTTGTCCAGCAAATTCTTTGCATTCTCTAAACACATAGAAGTGTTGCATTGAACTAGTCGAAATATCAAAGAATTTAATTTATTGTTTAACTAATTACAAATGTTTTTACATAATCTGTTTTAAACAAAAATTTATTTTATTAATATTTTAACTTATATTAGTTTTGACGAAGAATCGTTCCTTTTTTTAAGCAATTACAAGATATAGCACTGATGCAACACGCAATTCTTGCCACTATTCTCAATTATTTTTACCATTAATTTTCTTTTTAGGCCTTTTTAAAAATATTAGATTTCTATCTTTTGATCAGAATGGAATGAATTAATACTGCCAGAATGAGTTGGAATAATTTTAATATACCACCAACCGTTAGTGAAGTAGCAGTAGATGAACGATTACATCAGAATGGTGATCCTGGCAGTTCTATAGGGGTTAATGACGACTCTGATGAAGCTTCATCTGACACAATCAGAGCTCTTCATGATTCAAAATTGGAGCCTTTAATGATCTCAGTTTGTTTTATTCTTTTTATTTTACTTCCTGTTTTTTAGATGCTGGAACAAAGGGACAAACTTCAGGAACAGGTTGGGTGTGATTTCTAAAATTTTAGAACAGAGCAAAAATTATTTGTTGTTTTAGTTAGTTAGAATGCAAAAAAGAATAGAGGATGCCGATGAGCGTTGCCGTGATGCTATTCGTGAAAGAGATTCGTTTAAAAGACAATTAGAAACAACAAGGCAAGATCTTCCTTCGGTAATTTTTTACGAATTTTTTTTATAAACTATTTCCTTTAGGAAGTTCAAACACTAACACGGGAATTAGCTCATTGTCGTGAACAACTTTATGAAAAGGAAGAAGAAATTGTTGAGCTCAAAGCTGAGCGTAATAATACTCGTCTTTTGCTGTTAGTATTTTTTATTCTTTAACTTTTTAAATATTTTAATTCAGATTAAAAAATTACAATGTTCTATTAAATTTTAACGAATCTAAACTTTTTTAAGAGAACATCTTGAATGCCTTGTTTCAAAACATGAAAAGTCTTTGCGTTTTACTGTTGTTAAAAGGCACTCACAAATCAATAGGGATAATTCTGTTTCTTCCGAAGTTGAAGTTCTTAAAGCTTTAAAATCCTTATTTGAACATCACAAAGCTTTGGAAGAAAAAGTTTTTCTTATTAATATCTAATAAATAAATGTTTAAATATTTTAGGTAAGGGAACGTCTTAAAGTAGCTATTGAACGAGTTCAATCACTTGAAGTTGAATTGAATGGAAAGGTTGAAGAAAATGCTGCATTAAAGTCGAAGCTTTCTAAAGCGATTGCTGAAGCAAAGAAAAATACAAATGAGGTTTTTAATTTAATTATTTTTTTTGTATCGGGAACTAATAATTTAGTTTTCATTTCTAAATCAATTTTTTACCGTTCTTGCTTAGACGCTTATAGGAAATTTATTAAATTTAATTTTTAATAGAATGAAAACAACATCGCAGAATCCGACGAAAAACAACTTAATAAAGTTAATGCTCCAAAAATATTTGAATTACAAGAACAATTGGATCGAATGTCACAAGAATTGGCTACAACTATTAACCAGGCGAACGAATTAAATTCCAGGTTCTTCAAATGAAAATACTCGAATTAAAATATTTTTAGAAATGCTGAACTGGAAGCCGAATTGTCTACGGCAGGAAAGGAAGTTAGACAAGCTAAAGAGCAAGCAACTGCAGCTGAGCAACAATTTCAAGAGGTTTTTAACATCCTATTTTTACACATTATTTTTACTAAATTTAGTTACAAGCACAAAGGGATGAACAAGAGGACAGAATAAATTTATTGGAAAGTCGTATTCTTTCTGCCCAGCGAGAGTCTGCTTGCCTGAGGGAATTGAATGATAAACTAGAATTTCAGGTAAATTTTGTGTTTGCTCTGTGTTTTTAAAATTTACTTCAATCGGAAACACCTAAAATATTTGCTTATTATGAAAGTATTTTTTTTTAAATCTATTTTTCAAGTTGGCCAATAAAGACGCTACAATGCGTTTAAACGAAGAAAAACTTCATAATCTTCATGAAAGGTTTGAACTTGCAGAACAGCAGTTAGCACAAAGTTTGAAAAAAGCTGAATCATTACCTTCTGTCGAAGCAGAATTACTTCAAAGGATGGAGGCTCTTTCTGCTGCAGAACAAGTTTTATTTAAAAACTTTAAAATATTTATAACCATTTTTAGAAACATTTATCAGCCGAAGAGCGTATACAAAGATTGGAGGATTTATTAAATGAACGTTCTGCAGAATTGGAGAGGGCTGTTCAACTTGAACGTATGAACAAAGAGCATAATGAAAAACTTCATAAAGCTGTTGAAAAACTTCTTAGCGAGTCGAATGAAAGGTTACAGGTTCATTTGAAAGAAAGAATGCAAGCACAAATAGAAAGGAATATTTTGATGCAACAATTAGACCAAGCAAAAAAGTTGGTTGATCAGGTATTGAAAAATTATTTGTAAAATTGTATAAATATATCTATTTTGTAAATAAACTTTAAATGTACCTTTTTTAAGTCTGAACGTTTTAAAGAACGGGCAATAACAGAAAGTGAAGATTTGCGTAAAGAAATTGAAATGCTTAGAAATTTGGTTTATTCTACTCGAACTGCTCAATTTTATTCTAGGTTTTTTTAAAAATTTATTTGGAGAATTATTTTTTTAGATTGAATGGCTTTCCATGCCCTAATGGTAGCGCATTTCCAATGTGTAGTGAACAACAACAACAGCAGTACATTTTACCCCCTCCACGTCAAAATACATTGAACACTTCTATATCTAGTTCAACACCTGGAATGGTTAAAAGACGACTTCAAAAAGGACGCGCGGGCGCTTTACAAGAAGATCCAAGCAAAATACAAACATTAGGAGAAAAAGAATGGGATCGTCTTCAACAAGCTAGTGTTTTAGCTAATGTTCAACAAGTAATAAAATTAAATAAAAAAATTTATTTTTAATTTTATTTATTAATAATTTAGGCATTTTCCTCTTCTTCTTCTTTACTTAATATGAACAATTCTCCATCAATAGAACAACAACAGTCATCTGATCCCCACACATTGGCTTATGTACTTCAGGAAAGATTAGATGCTATTAACAATGAAATTCGTTTAATACAAGTTTGCTATATTTTTATTTATTTTTTAAAATAATATTTAGGAACAAAAACAACAAACAGAACGAATTGCTGCAGAACAGATTGAACAACAACAAAAAACATCTTGGCCTCCGAATATACCCAATCAGGTTGACGAATTGGGAACTCATAATCCTTATGACATGACTTCTTATCTTAATCGTGTTAGAGATTCACAATTAGCCTTTAATGAACAACAAATGATGCAACATCGATATCATGGAGTTAATGAAGTAAAATAAAAATTAAATTTCCTTTTATAAAAACAATAATATATTTAGCAATTTCCTGACTCAAGAAATGGGAAAGATCAAATCTATAGAAATGACTTTACACATCAACGTCATTTTTCTCCAAGAAGAGGAACCCGCCCAGATACTGAACGTTTACATCAATTACAGGACAGAATTAGTCCAGTTTCTTCAATTGGAAGTAGTCCAGATTTAATCGCTCCTGGCTCTTCTACTCAAAATAATGTTGGTAGTGGTAAACCACCAAAAAAATCAACCTCAACAAGTAGTGGGTTGAAAACGCTTGGAAGAATATTTGGTGGAAGTCAAAGAAAAAAGTTTGTTTAATTTTTAATTTTAATTAATTTATTATAATTTATTTAGACGAGGAACAGATGTAGCTTCTTATTCAGATTCAGAATGTGGTCCTTCAATTACGGGTGGAAGTGTTGATAATTTAAATAAATTTGGACATAAAAAATTACTTAATGGTGTATCTACTACCCCTTTACCTAGCAATAAAATGACTTCTTCTTCTTATGGTCTTCCAATGCCAGCAGATTTTGATAAAAGAAAGAGGAAAAAACATGAATTACTTGAAGAGGTTAATTGTTAAATTTATTTTTAATATTTTTTTAGGCAATAAAAGCACGCACTCCTTTCGCACTTTGGAATGGTCCAACAATTGTTGCTTGGTTAGAATTATGGGTAGGAATGCCTACTTGGTATACTGAAGCTTGTCGGTTTGTTTTTTTTTAAATTTTTTATTTAATTTTTAATTAAATCTTTAGTGCAAATGTAAAAAGTGGTGCTATAATGTCTGCTCTTTCTGACCAAGAAATTCAACGGGAAATTGGAGTTTCTAATCCACTTCATAGGCTTAAACTTCGACTTGCTATTCAAGTATGTAAAAATTTATTTAATAAAAATAAAATTAATATTTTTCTCAACTTATTCTTCTTAATATATTTATTTTTATTTTATTTAAAGTAAAAATTTGGGGACTTTAAAAGGAAAATATAAATAAAGTTTTTTTTTAAATTTTAATTACCAATTTAATTAAAAATTACTTTTTTTTTTTAAATTTAAAAGGAAATGGTTGCATTAACTTCACCTTCTTCACCTCGTACTCAATTATTTTATTCTGGTTTAGCTTTTGGTGAAATGAATCATGAATGGATAGGAAATGAATGGTTACCTTCTTTAGGTAGGTATTCATTCGTAAGTCAATAAACATTTTATTAAAAAATTTTTAAATAACATAATCAATTTTAACATAAAAGAAAATTCTTTTCTTCTAAATAATTTTCAATTTAGGTTTAGGTAGATATAGAGCTGATTTTATGGAATGTTTAGTTGATGGTATTTTTATTTATTTTTAAATTTATTTTTTATTTTTATTTAGCAAGAATGCTTGAACATCTTTCTAAACGTGATTTAAATAAAAGCTTAAAGATTGTAGACAGTTTTCATAGGTATTTAAATTTAATTAATTTTTAATTAAATTAATTAATTAATTTTAAGGACAAGTCTTCATTATGGAATTGTTTGTTTAAAAAAATTAAATTATGAAAGAAAACAATTAGAAGAGAGAAGACAAATTTGTGAAAATGCAAATAAAGGTAAGAGTATATTAAATAAAGGGGAAAAACATTATTTAAAATAAACATTTTTATTTAAAATTAATTTTCATATATAAGAGATATTTTTGTTTATATTTTAAAAATTCTAGCAATAAATTTTAATTCTATCCTTAAACCCTACACAAAAAAATTGTGTGTTAAAAATTATTTTTTTTAGATATTGAGTTGAATTAATTAATTTAATTTTTAATTAAAATTTAATTTAAAAAGATTTACTTGTTTGGTCAAATGAGCGTGTATCAAAATGGTTAGAAGAAATAGGGTTAGGTATGTTTGCCTCTAATTTGGCAGATTCTGGTGTTCATGGTGCATTAATGGCTTTAGATGAAACTTTTGATATACCAGCATTAGCACATATTTTAAAAATTGAAGATAATGAACAAGCTTTAGGAGTATTAGATACACAATTTGGAAAATTAGTTTGTGAATATAGAACACCTAAAACAAGTGGAAAAATTGGAAAACAACAACAAAAATTACTACGAGACAAAGATCAACATACAGCAAAAAATTAAAATTTAAACCCCTCAAATTTTTTTTTCTACGCTTTTTTCAATTAAACCAGTCAATAATAATTTTCACAAAATAAAAACCTATTTTTATGTTTTTTCTAATTACTTTATATTTAATTTTATATTTTTTAATTTTTGTAATTTTTAACTTAACACAGATATGTAATTTTTTTTTTAAATAATATTTTTATTTCTTATCGCTTTGTTTTTTTAATTATTCTGCTTTTTATATTTAAAATATTTTTTTCTTTAACCAAAATTAAAAAAAAAAAAGAAATCAGGACTTTAATAATATTTTTTTTTTATTCTCTTAACCCCCAGAGGTAATAAATAAAATTAAATATTCTTTTCTCAAAATTAATTTTAATTTCAATATTTCTGCCAAATCTCTTTTTTTTTTTTCTAATATTATAATCTCTCTTATGTTTTTTTTTCTCAGAATTATTTTTTGAATTGTTGGTGAAAAGGTACAAAAATTATATATATTTTTTCAATAAAAATTTGCTTATTTTTTAACATTAATTTTAAACAATTTAGAGAAAAGAAAAATATCCTTGATTGAATTAAAAAATAATTTTTAAAGAGGATAAACATGATATTAAAATTAATAGGTAAATTTTAAGAATTTTGGGCTTAAATTCCATGAAGAAATAATTTCAAGGAAAAATACTAAACCCTAACTCCAATAATAAAAATTAGCTTCTAAAGTCGAGATAAAAAAATAATAAAAATAATTGGACATTTGAGTAAAAAGAAAAAATGTAATTGTTTATCTTCTTTAAACGAATAATATATTGAGGTTATAAAAAATAAATTTTCTTTTTTAAAAAATTTCAGAGATTTCCAACAGATATAAATTCTCTCAAATGATGATGTCGAAGAAATTCTACCCAATCTACTTCTTCCACATGTAGATTAGATAAACTAGAAATATTTTCACATATCCAATCAATTTGTTGATGACAATTTTTATGACAAACTATGCGACAATCTAATTATTAATTTAAATAAAAATTAATTAAATAATTAATTAATTATTACCTCTGCATTGATATGCTTGTCTTGATGAAAAATTTCCACCAATTCTTTTATTACAAACTGAACAAATAACGCGACTAAAATTTGTTTTGAAATAAAAATTAAAACTTAGCATTAATTCTTACTATACAAAAAATGTTATTTTTTAATAATTGTTTTTCTGCCATTAAAATGTTTTTAAATGTTTTCGAAGTTAAAAAATAATTCTTATGTTTGTTTTAATTTATTCAAAAGCAGCAAACCCTTAACCGGGTAAAAAGTTTGTAAAAATTTGATTTTAAAAATTAATTAAAACAAAATTCAGTCATGTTCTCAAATGAGAAAAAACACATTTTAATGAAGAAAAAAATTATTCAGAAGAAGAAAGAATTTTTATAAGATATTAATTTACTAAAAAATCATTTTAATTACCCTCGTGCCTTTACTGCAACTAAAATATGTGAATTTTGTATATGCAATTTTTTGCCACTTTGCATTAGTTTAACAACCGCTGGTTCATTCGAAATTTCTGCTGGGATTTCATAATAACTAAAAATTATTTAATAAAATTATTAAATATTAGAAAAACATTTTTTCTTTCAAATTTATTTTAGTTTTAATAAAAAATTAAATTTTAAGTTCAAGTTTATTCTCAAGCTATTAGCTTAACTTTAAAAGATTATACTATTTTCCTCACTTTATTAATTTCTCTAAATTTATATAAAATTAAATTAATTACGTCGGGCCTTCCTCTTCTGAGCCAATTAATTCTAAAATTAGTTGGCTTTGAGAATTTCCTTTACTAAGAATATTTTGTTGTCTTGAAGAGATGAGATTTGTTGTTGAAGTTGCCATACTTGATGGACCTTTTTTTAAAAATAATTTTAAATCTTTTTTTTTAAGTACCAGCAGAATTTATTAGTCTTTGTTGTCTATTATGTTCTTCCTCATGAAATCCACCACTGCTAGCTTTTCTCTGTTGTGATTGGTCACGAGATTGAGGTGCTGAAATGGCTGCTTCTTCCAAATGTTGTTCATAATCATCTAATGATTTTGCCCTTTGATTATGCCTTCCAGGAAAGAGTTTTAGGGGTCCTGATAAAGTTTTAAATGTTTATAGTGAAGGAACCTTACTATTCTATTTTACCTGAAAGACGGGCACGTATTTGTTCAAAAAAATTACGGCGTTCCTTGCGTCCTCTTGACTGTCGTTCCCTATCTACCGTAAATTTTAATTAAAAAATGTTTTTTTCATTCAAACCTTTAGCCTCTCTTCTAAGCTCATCCGCAGTATCATTTATATTTATTTCCTTTTCTGCAGGTAATCTGAAGATTTCCATAGCAGGATGTGTTGCAGCAGTAGCAGTTGCATTCATTCCATTAAATAAATGGTCATATTCATCATTAGCATTATTTAATTGATCTTTTAATTCTTTAGAAATTTGTTTTTGATTTTCAGAAAGATCAGGTTGAGATTGTTGGGTATTTTCATTGTTATTAACTAGAAAAAATTTTATTTAAAAAATCAAAGAATTAAACAATTAAATAATCTTTTCTATAGAGTAATTAGGGGAATGCAAAAGTAAATATATTACATAAATTTTACAATTAATTAACTTTTAAAATGTCAGAGGAATTTAAGGGTGGAATTAATATTTTAAAATTTATTAATAATTAAAATAACAACCTCCATTTATTATAAATTCTTTAATTTCTTCTTCATTTCGTTTAGCCATTTGTGGAGTTCCAGGTGCACTTTGTTTACGATTAATTCCATTTTGTTCATATTTAAATAATAAAGCATTACTATCACTTATTGTTTTTCTAATTTGTGAAGTATTATTTATTGTTGAATAAATATATTTTTCTTCTTCTTCTTCTTTTATTTGTCTTTCAGGACTATTATAAGTATTTATTGTATCAAATGATTGTTTTGGTTTAAAACTTTCTTCATCACTTGTTGGTGATATTGTTGACCGTATATTGTAATTCTAAAAAATAAAATAAATAATTTTTTTAAATATTCTTTCTATCAAGTTTTTATTGTTTGGATAAAATAAAAAACATTATCAAAACAACATTAGATTCTTGTCAAAAAAAAAACATGTTTTTTACGACAAGATTAGTTTATATATTTTTAAATATTATATATATTAAAATAGAATTTAAATACAATCATTTACCAAAAAAAAAATTATTTTTATTATTAAACATACATTATTAAATTTTTCATTTTCCAATTGTTGTTGTAATTGTTTTGTTTTTTCAATAATTGTATTGTCATTAAAAGGTAATCTATCTTCAGTAACGTTATAAATATAATGTGGTTGATTTCTTGGTTTTTTTAAACTTCCAAGTGATGGAATAGAACCTTTCTTTACACTTGTACTTCTTGTAGGACTTTTTTGGGGATTTTGGTTGAAATTTGGTTGTTGATTATTTTGAAAATAAAATGAAGTTTGTTCATCTTTTTTATTAAATAATTGTTCTTTTGATAATTTATTAATTGGATTATTTAATTTTAATAAAGGTAAAGTTCGTTGATGAAAAGAAGACTTTGAAAAATTAAAAAATTAATTAATTTAAAAAAAAAATACCTGAAAAAGAATAATTCCATGTTTTTGTTCAATTAATTTTTTAGATTTTTCTTCATTTTGTTCTGTTCCTTTTCCTTTTAAAATCAATTGTACAGGAGCACCAATAGGTTGTCTAGCTACAATTCTTCGTAAATCAGAAATTTTTAATATAGCCATTCCAAGGAAACGCCTCAAAAACTAATTGTTAAATTATTTATTTAAAATTTAATTTTTCGAATTATTTTCAAAAAAACATTTCAGAACATTAGAAAAAATTATATCTGTCGGCTCAGTGGTCTAGTGGCATGATTCTCGCTTTGGGAGCGAGAGGTCCCGTGTTCGATCCACGGCTGAGCCCAATAATTTTTAAAAAAAATTTTTAATCTTTAAATAAAGCTCTACTCCAGTTTATAATCCAATCGGTTTTCTATGGGTTAATCCTAAAGATCAACTAATTTTTATTCAGTTAATCTGAGATATTAATATAAAATTATTGTGATAATAGCACTAAATAAATACTTTAAGTCTCAATGTTTTTCGACTAAATATTTTTCTACTAAAGAAATAATTTAATTAAAAATTAGCTTTAAAAAATTGATTAATAGTTTGAGTAGATCCATCATGTTAAAACATGTTTTTAACGATAAATAAAAATAAAAGAAAAACTTTTCTTTCTATTATTTAATAAATTAATTCAAAACATTATCTGTCGGCTCAGTGGTCTAGTGGCATGATTCTCGCTTTGGGAGCGAGAGGTCCCGTGTTCGATCCACGGCTGAGCCCAATAATTTTTTTAAAATTTTATTAAGGCTCTTCATAAATTATTTAATTTTTAAAAATTTTTTTAAAAGTAAAAGAACCAAAAAAATATTTTAATAATAATATTTAATTATTTAAAAATATTTTTAACTCAATTTTAAATAAATTAATAAAACAAAAAGGACCTTTGTCTAATAGTTGCATAAATAGCTGTTGGAGGTAAATCATTATTTTTTTCATTAGAATAAGAAGGAGTTTCTGTAAATAATTCAAATAATAATTCTCCTCCAGTTGGAGAAATTGCCAATTCAAAATTTGCTTCTCCATCATGCCAAAACCAATAATTACCACTATGAGCATCTAAATGACCTTTTGGGCTAAGAAAACGTTCAGAAGAAGGTTCATTTAATTCAATACAAACAAAAGGACGTTCATTTGTTGTTAAATTTAAAAGTCCATCTTAAATAAAAAAGGATGGGTACTTTCCCATTATGCTGACAATGTCCGCAACTTTTTATCCGCAAGGTTACAATATTTATTTTCTCAAAAGCCTTGCGGATAAAAAGTTGCGGACATTGTCAGCATAATGGAAAAGTCCAAGGAGTGAAGTTTAAATTATTTAAAAAAGAATATTATATTTACCTTTTAATTCTCGTAATTCCATTAAGTGAATATGCAAAAAATGTTCTTGTTTTAAATGTTCATAAGAAGATATTTCTATCCCTTCCAAGGGAAACCTCTGCGGCTAAAATTTTAATTTTTAATAAAATATATTTAAATTTTGCCTGTAATTCATTTGCAAATTCTTCTTTCTGGCCAAATGGGTAAACCTCCTGTAGAAAACTCAGATTACGGTATTCTGCACTAAGACGTGCTTTGGAGGCCTGTGGAGAATTTGAAAAATTATAAAAAAATTGACAATCAAAAATGAAAAATAATATTTACTAAACATACTCTAGCAATAGATTCTTCATCTGGATATAACAATTCACCCAAACTAAAATTTAAAACTGATCCAAGTATACATTTCCTTGTAAATTCAACAACAAAATCCTCCATTGCTTTCTCTGCTGTAGGTTCTAGAATTTTTAAACAAACATTTGGACGTCCACTAAAACAAGCAATAATAAATAATTCCCCAGCTATTTGAGCTAAACGAACTTCTACCTATAAAGAAAAAAAAATAATTTATTATAAATTAAGTTTTAAGTTTAAGCTTAAGAATAAATGTAAAAAATTCAAGTTTATTTTAAAGTTTTGAAAACTGTAGTATAAAAACAATTTTCACAAACATATAATTTTACTATAAAAAGAAAAACAAACAAACAAACATTTCAGAAGAAAACTTATTTTTAATTTACCTCTCCATTAATTTCTTCAATAATTATTTCATAACTTCTAACTGTTGCACTTTCAATTTTTGATGTTTTTCTAATTGTTTCTTCTTTTTGTTGTTCATAAAGAGAAACAAAAAGGTTAATTTTAGGTTGTTCTCTATTATTTTCGATACAAATACTTCCACTTATTGACTTTTAATTTAAATAAATATTTTTTTTAATTAATTAAAATTACTAAATGATTGCCAGGTGAACGATTAGGTCTAACATGAAAATTTTTTAGTGCTGAACTGGCCGAACCTTGATTAATCTGAACAGAATCGAAATGAACTTCTGGTTGTCCCTTTAATTATTATTTAATCATTTAAGCTATATCTAACCCTTTACCTGTTCTTTTAATCGATTAGAAGCTTCATTTAAACTTTTTGTAATTAAACAATTAAATTGAGTATTAATTGTTGTTTTTTTTTCTCCATTACCCCAAACTAGCCAATTCGCTACATCTTGCATAAAAATACTTAAAATTAAAATAATTAATTTAATTGTTCTCCCTTGTCTATAAAAATATATTAAAAGATTATTATTTTTTAATTTTTACTTTTCATTTCCATTTATTCGTTCTTTAAATACTACAATACTTTGTCTTCTTCTATTGTATCGAAGAATAAAAATATAACATATTAAGGAGACTATAAACCAGGAAAATAATATTAATAAAAGACCATCCATTTTCTTCTAAATTTTTTATTAAATGTTTTCCGGAAAATACATTAGTTAAACAATATAAAAACAAAACATTAAAAAACACAAAATCTATGTTTTTTATGTTTAAATAATGTATTTGTTTTTTATTTAAGTTTTACTGAAGTATTTTCCGGAATTAATTTAATTGATTTTTCCTGAAATCAAACAATTATTTAATAAAATGTTTATCGTGTTTTTATTTGTTTGCTACAAAATAATTTTTATTTTTTTTAGCAAAAAAAAGTGTTAATTTAATTTTTATATATTTTTGCGTTAAATTATCTATTAAAAATAAATTTCAAAAAAAAAGAGAAAAAGAAGTAGAGATTTATTAAATAAAAAAATTAATTTCTTCTCAAGTTGATTATTACCATCTGTCTACTAAATGCCAAAAACTAAGTCAAGAATTTTTTTTTCTCCTCCATTAAAGCCGCACACACAAAATCACAAAAACAATGCACACGCCTATAGAGAAAATTAAATAGAAAATATTTAAAAAATAACAACTGTTTTATTTAAAAATAATTATTTTCTTTCAATTGATATTTTTAAAGGGAAAAAAGGAAGAATATTTTGTTTTAGAATTTTTATTTTATTTATTGCAAATTTGTAAAAATGTTTTGGAAAAAAGAAAATAATTAAATAAATAAATAATAAAATTAATAAATTGAACATTTTTTAAGTAAATTTTTTAATTTTAAAAAATTTGAAAATTTTGATTAATTTATTTAAAAAAATTATTTTAAATCAAAATTCTTATGGAATAAATTAAACCTAAATTTGAGTTTTGAACGTTAGCAGAATTGTAACTGATTTATTAGAATGTCAAATTTATTTACTTTTCCCTCATGGCTTTGGTAATAACTTTATTAAATAAAATTGTTAAACACATCATTATATAGACTTTAAATTAAATATAAATTAAAATATTAAATAATTTTATTTATTAAATATTTATTTACTACATACATAAATATATTTATTTAATTAACTTGATTATATAATTATTAATTTAATTTAATTAATTCAATTTTTCTTCTTCCTCTCTTTTAAATAACCACACATTTTAAGGATATATTTATTTATGTTTCTTTGGAGTAGTTGGATATTTAATTGGATGTTTTCCTAAAGAAGGAGTAAACAACATTGAAATTATAAACAAAAATCCAACAATAATATTAATTAACTAAATTAAAATTTAAATTAAAGTTTACCTTCATATCTAAAAAAATTAATTTAATAAATATTCAAAAATAAAAGAAATATTTTAGTTAATGATGTTTTAATTGTAAAATACAAAAGCTTTTATATATGAATTATTTTTGTTTCTTTTATTTGTTGTTGTTTATAAACGTGGCAATAATTTATTTATTTTTTATTATTATAAATGTTTAAGTTTTATTAAAACTTGTTACTAATCACTTGATAAAGTTTTAAAAAAAATACAATTGTTTATTATAAAAATACAAATGTTTTTATAATTTAGTTGTAAAAAATACATTATTTTGTATATTTGTTTAGATGTTGGAATGTTTTATATTGTTTTTCTTATAAAATTGTTGTCATATTATGTTTAGTTTTGTTGTGTTTATTTAACTTATCATAAATTTATTAAATTTGTTATTCAAACAAATGTTTTAATAGTTTTTTAAAATTTCCTAGGAAGTAAAATTATTTGCTAGTAATAATTTAGAAGAAAAGAATTATTATTTGATAATTCATTAATAAATTTTAGTTTTCATATATCCATTTTAGTTTAATTAAATTTAATAAATTTTAATTAAATAAGCGAAATATAACAAACAAGGAAAAATATTTTTTTTTTAGTTAAATTATTTTCTTTTCCTTCAATCTTTTTTCCCCTTAATTTCTTTTTTAAATAAATATATACTCTCTTTAATATTTTTCTTCAATATATTTTCTATTTTTATAAACCTATCCATTATTTCTTTTTATTAATTAATATTTATTTATTTTTATTTCTTTATTTATCGCTTCTCGGCCTTTTGGCTAAGATCAAAGTGTAGTATCTGTTCTTTACGGCTTAATCTCCGTAACGACCCCTACCGGGGTCAAAGAGATTAACCAATTTTTGGAAAATGGTTTGAGTTAGAAGCTTGCTTCTACTCTGCCAAGCGTCGGCCCGGTCTTGCACTTACCTCCGGGAACGGCGCATTCCTCCCTTAATAAAGGGAGGATCAAAATCATAACTTTAATAAATAGACATTTTTATTAATTAAATTGTTAGATTTCTTACATCTTTACCAAATGTTTGTGTATTTAAAGTTTTTTAAATTTAAGCAATATATTTATTGTTATATTTTAATTAAATTAATTTATTTTTAACAAAAACACTTTATATATAATTAAAAACAATATATAATTAATTAATTAACATTTTATATATAATTAACTTTAATATATATTTTTAATTAAAATCACATTTAATTCCATAAATCTCTTCCAAATATTAACATTATATATTGAAATACCTAAAAATAAATATATTTACATATATTTTTTTAAAATTTTTTTTTCATAAAAATATAAAAGTTTATTAGTTACTAAACCTTACAATTAATTTTTGTAAATTTTAATAGTCCATTTATATATTATATAAAATAAATTTATTATTAACTAAAAATAATTACTACTAAAAAGATTTAATTGGAAATAATTAATAATAGGTTAAAATAAAGAATTTTAGTAATTGTTATTATATTTTGTTAGAGAATGGGTCTACCAAAAAATTTTTTATTTTCGCTAATTAAATAAATAAAAATTAAATTTTATCATATTTTTTTTTAAATTTTTTATTACCTTATTTATCATTTTCATTAAACTTTCAACAAAATCATTAAAAAATCCTCTAAAATTAATATTAACAGGGCCACCAATATTTTCCTCATTTTTAGAATTTTTTAAATTAATTAAAGGTTCAACACATGTGAATTGTGAATTTAAATAAATTATTTGATTATTTTCAAACCAAATAAAATTGATTATGTTATTATTGTTTGTTGTTAAGTTTTTCTAAAAAGAATTTTCTTTTAAAAATTATTTAAATAAATTCCTTTGATTACAAAATAAATGTATTTTACCGGAAGGTGTACAATATTTTTAAAAATTCCGGAAAGTTTTTAATTTCCGGTTTTTGTTATTTCGCAAAGTTCCTATGCAAACATTAATTACAACTTTTTGATTTTTTGTAAATTTACATAAATCGAATTAATAAAATAAATAATTTTATAATATTACCACTAACCTTAAATTCAGTTGATAAATTAACAGAAACTGAAGCTTGTTCATGTTGACAAAAATTTTCCTTTTTTGTTAAACAAATATTATTTTCTATTATTAAATTATTATTTTTTAAATTAATTTCTTTAATTTCTTCTTTATTTTTAATTTTATTTATTATATTTTCTTCTTCAATTTTATTTAAAATTATTAAATTTTGTTCTTCTTCAATTTTATTATTTATTAAATTATTGTTTTTAATTGAATTTTCTGTCAATAAATTTATTGTTTTATTTTCAACTTCTTTTACTATTTGTTTAATATTTACTTCTACTTTTATACTAAAAAATTTAATTAAAACTTTAGTCAAATGGAAATTTAATTAATTTCCGGTAAACTCTACCAGATATTGTTTAATAAATCTGGACTATACTCTTTCCGGAATTAATAAATAAATTGTAAAAAATCAAGATCCGGTACAAAACTCAACTCCGGAAAAATCTTTTCTGGACTCGCAACAGTTCTTCCGGAAATTATTTATTAAAAACAAAGCAACTTATAAAACAAAAACCTTACCTAGAAGATGAACTTGGTTTTTTTAAAATAATTAATTTACTAAGTTCAATAATTCTGTTATGTTGATTTAATCTTTGTACATCATTTCTATCAATTAAAAATTGACTTTTTAACTTGTTAGCTTTTGCTTCAAGTTTTTTAAGTTTTTGATTTTGGCGTTGTGGTTTTTTATTAAAGTTTAATTTTTTTGTTTTGTGGGGCATTTTAAATATTTATAAATAATCTAAAAATTAAATATTTATTAAAATAAACAATAAATAAATATTTTCAATAAATTATTCATTCACTTTTTATTGATTGATTAAAAGAATGACTGAACGGAAAATGTTGAGAAAATAAATTTAAAAATAAAAAAACATTTGTTTATAAGAGAAAATGATTTTTTTTTTTAAATAAAAACAAAAAAAGGAAAATATTTATTTTTTATTTTTCTAAATAAATTTATAAAATAAATAAATTTAATTAAAAAAAAATCAATTTAAATTTTTATTGCGCAATTAAATTAAGAATAAA
Source organism: Meloidogyne graminicola (assembly GCA_036172905.1). Classification (NCBI taxonomy): domain Eukaryota; kingdom Metazoa; phylum Nematoda; class Chromadorea; order Rhabditida; family Meloidogynidae; genus Meloidogyne; species Meloidogyne graminicola. The sequence continues at coordinate 507,567 of JARPZY010000017.1, read as the reverse complement.
TTTAACGCATGAAATATTCTTTGATTTTAAAAATAGGGGGGAAGGGAAGTTGATTTGAAAAAAAGACTAAATTTGGGTTAACCATAAAAATACTTCTCTTTAATTAAATTTATCTTTTAAATAAAATTTTTAAATAATTTTTTAATTTACTTAAATTAAAATAAATTAAATAAAAAATAAAAATTTATTAAATAATTTAAAAATAAAAATAAACAAAAAATAGGTACGGTATATATTATTATGGTAATTATTAAATTATAAAATTAAATAAAAAATTAATCCTAATTGATGCCACTTAATTTTAATTTATTTTTTTCAAATTTTATACATCAAAAAAATATTAATGGATCAATTAGAATATTTTTAAAATTTAAATAAGAGAATAAAATAAAGGAAAAAACGATGTATTTAAAGAAAAAAAGGTGAAAAATAATTTAAAAAATTAAAAAAAAATTTATAAGCTATAATAAAGGTTCTTTCATAAAATTAAATTAATTTTAAAATGGGTAAAGTATTTATTAAAATTATTTTTTAAATATATTAGTAAAATAAATGAGAAAGAACCCGTTAATAAATAGGAAACATATTGAGGGAGAGAATAAATTAATTTTATTTAAAATTGTGCAATGAAGTGACCAATATAAAATTGAAAAACTGAGAAGAATTAAATTATGTATTTTTTCTTCCTTTTCTTATCACGAAGAAAGAAAAAAAACTTTGTCAGGTTTTATTATTTTGAATATATTGTTTCCGGAAGCAATACAAAAATACACGGAAAACAATTAAAATATAACTATTTATTTTTTTGATGTATTTCTGTATTTTATTTTTATACACATATGCAAAAACACAAAAATGTGTTTTTATTTATAAATATTAAATTAACAATAAAATTTCTTAAGTTTTTTGTGTTTTTTCACTAAAACATTTCCCGGAAAAGTGTTTTCCGGAATTTTATTTTTATTTATCATTTAAACATGTGTAGAATTTCTAGACAAAGACCTTTCCAAACAATTATTTGCGATTAAATGGTCTCTATTAATTCCAATTAAAGGAGCATCTTCATTAGAAGATTTTGGAGGAGAGGAAGAAGAACATCCAATAATTTCTCCAAAATAAGGTGAAGAAGAATTATTTATACAATAATTAGTATTTGTTGGGGAATTATTTGTTGAAAAATTTAAACGTGGAAGTAATCCATTGTTATTTAAATAATTATTTTTAATAATTCCATTTTGAATCATTCCATTATTATTATTATTATTAGTTGATTGTTGGTAATCAAATGAAGTTACTAAAAAATAAATAAATTAATAAACTTTTTTTTCTCAATTAATTTAATTTAAACAAACATTGCATAGAAGAAGAAGGACAATAAATATTTCCATTATTATAATTAAATGTTGTTGAAGTACTACTTCTTCTACCATTAATTTGTTGTTGTTCAAATATTAAATTATTATTATTATTTTCTTCACAATAATAACCACAATTATTTCCATAACTTTGTTGTTGTTGTTGTTCAAATAATATTTGTTGTTGGTCATTTAATGTTGTTGTTGGGAAATGATGAATATTTTGTGAAGAATATTGTTGTTGTTGTTGTTCTATTGTAAATCCATTATCATTATTATTATAAAAATATTGTTGAGGATAAGGAGGAGTACCACAACTTTCGCTAGCAGTCATTCCATCTACTGGTTCACATTTTACTTAATTAATTATTTAATTAAATTAAATTAATTAAATTATAAATATCTTTTTTAAAAATCAAATAATTATTTAATTCTTTACCAGATATAGAACCTCCATTTGGATAACTACTATGATTTGACATTTTAGAATGTCCAATTCTTCTATTACAACAACAACAACCTCTCCAAAAAAGCCATACAAGTATTAAAAGAAATAAAACAGCAAAAACACAAAAAAGAGCAGAACCAAGAACTATACGTAATTGGAAAGGCATTTCCCTCCATTGATATTCTAAAAAATAAATTAAATTAATTATTTAATTCTTAAAAATAATTAATTTTCTCATCACTAAAAAAAACTTGAAAGAGTTGGGAACAATTTGCTAAGTTTATAAACTTAAGTAAAGAATATTGAAAACAAGAATGTTTTAATGAAGGAAAACTAAAAAAGGCCGAAAATTTAAAATAAACTTTTCAAAATTCTGGTTTATTAAAAATCAGAATTCAACAAAAAAAGTTTTCTATAATTAAAATCAGAATTTTAATAAACTTAAAAATATATTCTGATTTTTATTAACTAAAATTCTGATTTTTATTTGTTTAAAACTTAATTCAGAATGTTTATAAAAACTTAAATTAAATTAAAAAAAAAATAATTAAAGTTTCTAATGTTTTGTTTTAATTCTGGTTTTTTAAAAAAACATTTAAAATACCAACCAATTCTATCAAATAACCCAATTAATTTAATATTTTTTTCTTCCCATATAATTCCATAATCATTACGTGCAGAACAATTCCATAAACCCAAATCTTGTTCTATAAAGTCAAATATTGTCATTTTTGAAATTATTTTAAATTTTCCAAATTTTTCGTCTTTAACTTGAAAACGATTATTTTTAATTTCATTATTATCAATATTATTTCCTTTATTTTCTAAAATATCCATTCTTATATTATTATGAAACCATTGAATATTAATTGGTAATACACGAGATAATACCTAAATATTAATTTAAATTAATTAATTAAATAATATATATTTACTTCACAAATTAATGTAATATCCTTTCCATTTTCAGATAAAGAATATTCAATAAATCTAACTTTTGGAGGTCCTTTTAAATATAATTGATGATATAATGTTTTTGGAGAAAAGTCTTCTACTTGGGCAATACACTTAAAAATAAAGGGAAAAAATTTAAATTCTTAAAAAATTTAATTATTGAGAAAATTTAAAAAATTAATTAAATATACCCTATATTCTCCTTCTTCCCAATCTTGAGCATTTTTAATAGTAAAACTAAAAATTAAATTATTTTTAAAATTACAAAAAATATTTTTATTATAATGTAAAAATAAAAATTAATTTAGAAGAGAGTAAAGGGGTGTATACTGTAAAATTAATAGAGGGGTTAGAATATCTAAATATATATATTTAAGTGTGTATTAATTAATTAATTAAATACTTTATTCCTTCATGTATATGCATATCCATTTCCCTTCCATGATACCAACGAACAATAGGTGGTGGATTGCCTAGAACCTAAAAATTTTAAAAACAAAATTTTTAAAAAAATTATTTTCTAATTTTTAACCTCGCATTGAAAAGTAGTTTCTGACCCTCTATCAATTATTTTAGTTTGATTAGTAGACATAAAACGAGGTCCAACTTTAAAAAATAAAAAAGTTTATTTATTTTTTACTTAATATTAATTATTTAAAATAAATTTAAATATTAATTACATACAAGCAATATTTAATTGAAATGAAGCACTTCCACTACCAACAGAATTTTCTACTGTACAATTAATATTCTTAAGATTATCATTAAATCTAAGAGAATTTATTGAGATACGCTGAAAATTTAAAAATAAAATTAATTATTAAATATATAATTAACATTGTTAGATAATAATTCTAATCTTTTATGTTCTCCTTCCCATTTCCAATTATATTTTAAATCTTCATTTGGCCTTGAATCACTTCTACAAATTAAATTAATTGAAGATAATTCTTTTATCTAAAGAAAAGAAAATTAAATTTAATTAATAATTTTTTAAAATTTTAGGGAAATAATTGAAGGATTTTTTTGTTTAAAAAAGAATTTAATAAAACTTTTAAAAATAAAAACCGGAATAACCGGAAAAGTTTTTCTTTTTATAGAGAATTACTTTAATTAAATAATTTATTTAATTTAATTTACCTTTCCATTATTTTCTTCATTATTTTCAATTTCAATAATTACTTTTGGTGGATAAAAAACATCAAGTGAAATACTTGCAGTTTTTGAATCTTTCCCATAAGCTTCATGTGTTGCCATACAAACTAAAAAATGTCCATTATCATCACGAGAAGGTAAAAAACTAAAAATTAAATTTTTTTTTTAAAAATTAAAATATTTTCTCTTTATTTTACTTTAAATGACTTATTACAGAATATAGTTGACTATCACCATCTAAATCCCTAAATTCTGTTATGTTGGCTGTTAAATGTTTTAGACGGGAATGTCGTAATGGATGTACAGATGATGGAAATGGAACTTTAAAATAAAAAAAAAATTTAAAAACAAATTAAATTTTTATTAAAATATATACTCTTGTTATATTTATTTAAATATTGTAAATACATATATTGGACGTTTAAAAGTAATTTTTATTTTTTAGAAGGTTAAAATAGTAAGTATTTAACTTTTCAATTAAATTAATTAATAAAAATAAAGGAAAAGATTCTTCACCTATTTAAAAATTAAATAATCAAAGCAAATGTATATAAAAATACTCTTTTTTAAAAAAAAAGTTTATAACAAGAGTCAAAAAAATAAATTAATTAAAATAATTAATTAATTATTTAATTTCCCCTTCCCCTTTTAAATACCTCTATTATTTTGTTGTTTAAATATTATTGTTGTATTATCATTATTATTATTATTAACAATATAAGCAAGTATTCTCTTTGCTTGCCAATCTTCAGCTAAAACCCAATTAATTTGTGCAGGTGGTCTACCTCCTCTACTTTGACAATTAACTTGTATAGGATAACCTTCTGTAGCAGCTATTTGATTAAATTGTCCAATTATTTGTTTATTTAAATTATTTATTCCTCCAACAATTGATTCCCCAATTAATAAAGGAGGTTTTGGTTCAACTAAATTTAAATTAAAATTAAATTTAATTAAAAATACCTATAACTGTTAAATGTGCTCTTTTTGAAATTTTTGGTAATTCATCATCTGTAGGTGTTAATTGACACTTAAAAATTTTAATTAAATTGAATTAATTATTTAATTAATTAAAATTAATTTTATTAGGAAAGAGTAAAATAAATAAATAAATTAATTAATTTTTAATTTAAAATTAAATTTAAATAAATTAATATATAGAGAATTAAATAAAAAATAATTTAATTAAATACCCTATAATTGTCATCATCAGCTAACGAAACATTTTTAATTTCTAAATCAAATTCCCCTTCTTCAATATTACCAACCATTGACATACGTTCTATATTTAAATTTAAATTTAAAATTAATTAATTAAATAAATAACCAAATAAAGGCATATCCCTTTTATGTCCAAGACCAATTTCCCCTTTCAACCAGTGTACATGTCCTTTCTATAAATTAAAAATAAAAAATAATTTTTTAATAGAAGGTAATTAATTTAGAATTTTATTTTGGTAAGTGTCCGCAACTTTTGTCCGCAAATTATTTATTTTAAAAGAATTAAAGTTTTTTTGGGAAGAAAATTTAAAAAATTAAAGAATTAATTAAATTATAATATTTTTGGATAAAAAAAAATTTTTTTAACATTTTTTGGTCAAAAAAAGTAAAATATTAATTAATTAAATTATTACAGTAATTTAAATAAAATATTTATTTTGATTAATTTAAATATTATTTTTACAATTTTTCTTTCTCTTTTTTTGCGGTAATTAATAAATAAAAATAATATTTGATTTATTAGAAAAAAAAGGAAAAAAAATGCCGTTGACAGAAAAGAGAAAAAAAGGGGGAAAAAACGAAATGATTAATTGGAAGGGAAAAAGAGTGTAAATATGTAAATATAGATAAAATCTAATTTTTTTTTAAATAAAATAAATGTTTAGAAAGTCATAGGACAAGGCTTTTGATTTAAAATTAAATTATTTTTTTGTTTATTTTTTTTTTATTTATGAGTTGATTGATTATTCTAAAAGATTAAAATATATTTGAAGTTAAAAAATAGTTAAAAAATAAATTTTAAAAAAATATTCTAAAAATTAAAAATTATTAATTATAAATAATTTATTTAGATTTAATTAAAAAATTAAATAAATAAATTGTTAAAGTAAAAAGTAATATTAAATAAAAAAATTAAATTTTAAAATTTTAATATTTAATTAAATTATTAAGTATTTATTACCTGATTTTTAACTCTACATTTAAGTAAAACATTTTCCCCAATTCTAACTATAGTATCTTTTGGTTCTTCAATAATTCTTTGTTCTGCATTAATACAATTAATTATTAAATAAATTAATAAATAAAATTTAAATAAAAAAGAAATAAAAATTTGTTGTTTAATAATATAGCTCATTAATTTATTTCTAAAAATTAAATTTAAAAAATAATTAAAATTTAATTAAAAAAAAAAAAATTTTTTTCTTTGATATAAAATTAAAAAAAAATTAAATTTTAATTGAAAATAATAATTAATTAACATTTTAAATTATTTTTACATTAAAAATATTAAAAAAAATTTTTTTTAATTAATAAATTAAATTTCCATAAAAATAAGGTTAAGGTAAAAAGGAATTTTCAGAAAATAAATAAAAAAAAAAAAGTTCAACTTTTTCTGTTTGATTTTTATTCCTTTTTCCTTTTTTATAATTAATTCCGCCTATTTATAAAACTTTTATTTAATTCCCCGCCTTTTTGTATTTTTTTTTTCTTAGCCGATAAACTGTTTTTTCTTTGTCAACACAGCTGTGTGTGATATATTAAAGGCTATTTGGAAATTTATTTAAAAAGTTTAATAAAAAGGAATTAATTGATTAAATCTTTAAGTATAAATAAATAAATAAATAATTTTTAAAAAAAAAGATTAATATTTGGTCATTTAAATAAATTAAAACATTAAATTTATTAAAATTATTTAAATTTTAATATTACTGTACAGACTAAGTTAAGAAATTGTTAATTTGAGTAATTGTAATTTTTTTTAGTACTTTTTAGAATTATTCGTTTTTGTAATACTTTCCGGAAAAAATGAGTTGTAATTTTTGTAATACTTTTCCGGAAAAAATGAGTTGTAATTTTTGTAATACTTTTCCGGAAAGAATGAGTTGTAATTTTTGTAATACTTTTCCGGAAAGAATGAGTTGTAATTTTTGTAATACTTTTCCGGAAAAAATGAGTTGTAATTTTTGTAATACTTTTCCGGAAAGAATGAGTTGTAATTTTTGTAATACTTTTCCGGAAAAAATGAGTTGTAATTTTTGTAATACTTTTCCGGAAAGAATGAGTTGTAATTTTTGTAATACTTTCCGGAAAAAATGAGTTGTAATTTCTTTAACACTAGAAAAATTAAAATTAATTCGATTCTAAACAATAAAATAAGTATCTAAATATATTTATTATAATTATTTGAAATTAGTATGAATTTTAACTTTTTAAAATTCTCCAGTTAGTCGAGAATATTAAATAAAATAAAAATAATTTTCTTTCAACTCATTAAAATATAAAATCTTTAAATCTCTAAAATTTACCAAAATTATTATCAAAATGAAAATCCTCCCTAAATTAAAAAATTATTTTGGTGTCAAGTGGAATTTTTTATTTTTGAAAAATTAAATAAAAATTGACTAATCAAATAGTTCTTCTCTCTTCCCCTTTTTCAAATTTTATTAAAATAAATTTGGTCATTTTCTTCTCTCTAATAAGCTTTTCCTCTAAAAAGAGTGCGCAATTTGCAAAATTTTAAAAATGAGGAAAGGCAGGATTGAACGATATTTAATTAAATTTAAGGAGAGAAAAAGAAGGAAAAGGAAAAAATTAAATAGGATTATAAAAAGAAAATTAGTTAAAAATATTATTCTTTGGAGAATTTTTAATAAAAATTATTATTTTTAAATTGGCAACAAATTTTAAAGAAAAAAAGTAATTTTAAGCAAATTAATTTTGATTAATTATTTTATTTTTTAATAAAAAAAAATAATTATTATTTTATGAATAAATAAATTAATTTTAATTAATAGAAAAATTAATTTATTTTAATTAAAAAATACAATTAAATTAAATATTTACAAGAAACGTTAGAGTGATGGTCAAAATTAATTTTTCCGGATTTACCGGAGAAAGAAAATTGGTATTAAAAAATGTAAGATAATAGAGTGTGTTGTAAAGTTGTAAAAAGTCTGTTTTCTGCAATAAACTACAATCCGGAATTAATCAGAAATACAATACAAAAGTAATTACATAAGTCCGGAAAAAATTACAGAAAAGAGAGAAAGTATTAAATACTATATTATTTAAAAGAGACAGAGAAATAGGTAAAGTAATAAAATTAATAATTTAAACAGAAATTATTATTAAATAAAATAAATAAAAAATTAATTAAAAAGTTTAAATTAAATTTAAAAATTTTAAAAATATTTGAGTAAATAAATATTTTTGCTAAAAATGACAAAATAATTGTTGTACTTTGTTTAGAAAAAATTGGAAATTGACACTTGTTAAGCAACAAAAGAAAATTTAAAAAAAAAGAGAATATATCCCCCCCCCCCCCCCCCCCCCCCCCCCCCCCATACTTCTTCTCATCCTGTTGCTTGTATTTTTCCTTAACAATGTATTTCCTCCCCCCTTTTTTTCTATTTATCCTTTCCCCCCTTGTGTTTGTCCACTCTGTTGGGGGGATACCGCTAATGGAGGGAAATGTAGGGGACCCTTTAAATGGCCAAAAAAAAATTTTTTTTTGTTTTGTTTAGGTGAGAGAAAAAATAAATATATTTTATTTTTTAAAAGGTTGACCAGACAATAATAAATAAATGAACAAATAATGTTTTTAATTTAATAGAGAAAACAATAGATGGAAGAAGGTAAAAATAAGCTTAATAAAAATATTAATAAGATTTAAAGTTTTTTTTTAATATAAAAAAAAATAATTTAAAAAAATTTAATTAAAATTTTAATTATTATTTGATTTATTTAATAATTAAAAATATAAATTTTATTCAATTATTTTCTAATTTCTAAAATTTAATTTTATTAATTTTTTTAAACATTTTTCCTTATTTTAAATAAATAAATAAAATAAAATTTTTAATTATATTCAACATTTTTTTAAAAATATAAATGCACGTGCTGGTCATTAAATAAAAAAAAATATTCAAAAATTAAGTTTTTATTTTTTAATAATAAAAAATAATTATAAAAAAAATTTTTTCACAATAATTTTTATTTTGTGATAAAAATAGTGCTTTAAATAAAAATAAAAATATTTATTTAATTATTTATTTGTATAGGCGCGAGAATATATTTTAAATAAAGGAAAGGGATAAAATAAGGAAAGTGATGGACATTAATAAATATTTTTTTTAGATAAAGAGGATAATAATAAAAAATAAAAAAAAAATTATTTTAGAGATTAGGGAAAGGGTTAAGAAATTTTTAAAAATTTAAATAAATTAATTAAATAATTAAAAAGGGGGAAAAACTAATTATTATTTTAATTTAATTGAAATGAAAAAATAATATTTTAAATAAATAATTGAAAAAAAATATTAAAAAGATTTGCTTAAATAAAAATAAAAATATTTCTCGAACGTCCACAAGGCAATCCCTCCTCCTCCTCCTTCTCTTTTTTCTTCTAAAAACTGAGAAATAGGTGAGGCGATTAAATAAAAATGAAAAAATAAAATAAAGAAAAATAACCGCAAATGAGGGAAAAGGCGGAAAAGGAAAGAAAAGCCATATGGTTATTAATAAATAAATAAATAAATAAAATTAAAAAGTGGTCAATAAAATAAAATAATTAAATAATTAATTTAATTAAATTTAATTTATTAAAATTGTTAAAGAAAAACATTTTTTTATTTTTTTTAATTTAAAAAATGTTAAATAATTAAATAAAAATTGTTTATAGTTGAGAGGAATAAATGATAATATTTATATATTAAAAAAATAAAATTTATTTTTTTAATATTAAATTAAATAATTATTTTAAAAAGAAAGGGGGCTAAATAATTAATTAATATAATAGATATTATTTAAATAAAATATTTAAATTTTAAATTAAAATAATAAAGGAATAATTATTTAATTTTTTCAATTAATTATTTATTAAAATTAATTAAATTAATTATTAAATTATTTAATAAATAAATAAATATATTATTAGTAAAAACAAATAGTATTAAATATAAAATAATTGAAAAATAAAAAGAAAAGTTTAAAAATATGTATTTAGTTAAAAGAGAATATATTAAGTAGAGAAATTGACTATTTTGATGAGATCTTTTAGACGACAACTTTTTTTTTTTTATTTTTTATTTTAGTTTGTAAAATAAAAAGGAGAAAAATAGGTAGAAATAAGCACAGATGTAAAATAAATTTATAAATGCTAATCATTTCTTTTTTTGTTTTTTTATTATTATTATTAAGGTATTATTACAATTAATTAAATAAATAATTTTTTTTGAAACAAAAATAAATTTTTATTTATTTAAAAATATTATTTAAAATTAAAACTTTTTTTTTTTAATATAAAAAGGTTACCACAAGAGCTCAATTTCTGTCCTCATATCAAAGAAATTTCTTAAATAATAATTAAATTAAAAAAATAAACTTAAAAAGTTTTAAACAAAACACAGAAAAAGTTTTAAGTGTTTTTGTATTTTTAAATAATTACTTTAAATAAGTTTATTAAATTAAACTTTAATTTATTCAAGTTTACTCTTTTCCCTTTATTTATTTTATTTAATTCTTTTATATAAATCTTTAAGTTTTTATATTAATTTTTATTTATTATTTTAATTTAAATAAATTAATTAAAATAAAATTAATATTTTTAAAAAATAAAATATTTAATTAATCAATTAAATCAAATTTTTTAAAATAATTTTTATATACCAAATAAAGTCAATCGAAAAAAAAAAAATTCTTCTCAATTTCTACAAATCCTTCCTTCCCTTTTTTTTTTATTTTTTCCTTTAAAATAAAAAGCTTTTAGTATTTTTAAAAACTTAAATAAATGCTTAAAGTGTGAAATAAACGAAGAAAATGACCTTTGGGTATTTAAAGGAAATTTTAATGGTGTTTAATACATGAAATAAATAAATAGAAGAAGGAATAATTTATAAATTGATAAATAAATTATTTGATATCCCTAGAGAAGTTAAATTAAATAAAAAGTGTGGGGAAAGAATTTTTGAATTTAAATAAAAATAAAATTATATTTTAATTTTTAAAGAATTTAAAAAAATTAGTATTAAAAAAGAAAAATTTTTTTTTATCGATTTTTCAAAAATGTTTCAATTTTCTTTTAAATTTTAACAAAAAAATAAATAAAAAAACTGAAAATATCTACAATATAAAAAATTTTTTTTTTTCTCCAAAAATATTTTTATTTTAGTTCTCAAGGGAAAAACATGTCAAAAGGAAGTTTTTCTTTGCAATAAATATTTTTTTGGAAATATTTGTATTATTTATTTTTTTTTTCTTAAGCCCAAAAAAAATTCTTATTTAAAAGTTAATAAATCTAGGAATTTTAAATTATTTTTTAAAAAATTAATAAAATTATTTAAATTAAAGAAATAATAATTTATTTATTTTAAATAACAAAAAAAAAAGAAAATTTGATACCAATTAAATAATTCTTAAATTATTTTATGAATATTTTATTTAAAAATTAAATTTAAAAATAAATATTTGTAAAAAATAAAGATTTTAATTTTTAAAAGAAAATAAAGTACTGATGTATTTACATATAATGGAATAAAACTTGGTAGAGCGTAAAAATGGCCGGAAAAAGGGGAAAAGAAAATTAAAGGAAAAAATTGAAGGAAAGTGCGCAGAATTATTTATAAAAATAAAAAAAAATATTTTTAAATATTTAAATAAATAAATAAATTATTTTTTAAAAGATTATTTTAATTATTTAATAAATTAAAGGCTTAAACTAAACTTGGTAAGAAAAATGTTTTTTAGTCCAAAAGATCGACATTTTGGAAAAAGTTTTATAAAAAAAGTTGCAAGGAAGAAAACCCTAAACTTAATGTGTTTATCATTTGAAAATATTATTAAGATTAAGCTTAAAAATAAATTTATAAATTAAACTTTAGGGAAAAGAGATTTATATTTTAAAAGTAAACCTCCACTTTTGATTTAAAAAAATAACCATTAATTTATGTAAATTTTCAAAAATAAAAAGATTGGAAAATATGCTAGTGATCATTTAAAAAAATAATTATTATTATATCTTAAATCGATATTTAAAAATATATTAAATATAAAAGTTTTAAATAATTTATAAATAAATATTAATATTATATGATCAACATAAAATTAAATAAAACTTAAAAACACAAAACATACCAAGTTTAATAAAAATAAATAAAAATACAAACTTTAAGTGTTCTTCTTCTCTTTATGTATTTTAGCGCAAGTTTATATTAATTAGGCTCTAGAGAAAATAAGCAGCTAGTAAAAACATGAGGAAGCCAAAGAGTAAAAAAAGAAATAAGAAAAAGAGGGGAAAACAAGCCTTTTTATATAAATAACAAGCAATTGACCAGTCGGAAATGTTGAGAGAAAATGTGGATGGATTGAAATTTTTAGAAATTGGCTTATGTGGATATAAAAAGAGTAAAAACCCGATAAATGTCAAAATTGTGGTAAAAAATAAAAAAAATATATAATGAAAGGAATTTTAAAAATAAAAAATAATTTTTTTTAAAGGGTATAAAATGTCCACTTGAAAATATTAAAAAATATAATATAAATATTAGCTTAGAAAAAAAATATTTTTACGTTTAAAAAAATATACTTTTACCTTTTAAATAAAAAATAAAATTTAAAAAAAAAAAATTTTCTGTTGAATTTTAAAAATCAACAAATTATTTTGATAGTAAAAAATAAAATTTTTAATTAAAAACTATTAACTTCCTCACTTCAACTTTGAAAAAAGAAGAAAAAAATATAAAAAAATAAATTAAGCATAAAAATAATTTTATTTCCCAAAAAAGCAATTAAAAATAAAGAATAATTAATTATTTAATTAATTTAAAACAACAAAAAACATTTACAATAGAAAAATAAACAAAACAATGTTTTTATGTTTTGAAGAAAAACCAGAATATTTGCAGCCTTTTGTAATTTCAAGTTTGAATAATATATATTATTGTATTTGTAATTTTACAATAGATTTTATTATTTCTTTTAATACAAAAAAAAGTGTTAAGGGATTTGATGATTTTTTACAAAAGAAAGGGGATTTTATGTCATTAGAGAATTCTGGCGAAATATTCATAAAATAGTTTTTTCTATTGAATTTATTTTCTTTACAAAAAATCTTCCCAGAGGCAAGCCCTTTAAAAGGTAAAGAAAAATAGGGAATTTTAGCACTTGATTGGCTTCTGGTGTGTTACTAATAAATTGTTAAAAGTATGTAATTGACAGAAAATATTAATGAGAAATAAGGAATTTTTTAGAAGGGGAAATGAAGAATAAAGTGAGAATTAATATAAAAATAATAAGGAAAAATTAACTAAATTTTTTAAATTATACAAAAGGAACTTTGATATATTGGTCAGATATTATTTAACAAATTACTTAAAAATTAAAAGAAAAATTAAATTAAAATAGTTAAAGTTTTAATAATTAAAGAATTAATTACTATAAAATATTAAAAATAATAATTTTAATTTAAATTAAATTAAACTAAAAAATAAAAGATTTAATTTCTAATAATTATTAAAGAAAAAAAATATTTTTATTTATTTTATTTTAGCAATTAATTCAAAATTAATAAAATAATTTATTAATTTTTGTTAAGAGGTTCGGGACTCAAAATTGACCCTTTATATGCGACTATTGGCTTGGATTGCCGGATTAAAAGAAAAAATATAGGCAAAAGGCATATGTTTTTGGCTTTGAGAATTTTATATTTAAAAAAATGCTTTTAGAGGTATAAAAAAGGATTAAATTATTTTTTTAAAATATTTTAGAAATTAAAAAGCATTCTTGGAAAATTAAATTAATTAGAATATTAAAGTTAAATAAATTAATAATTATTATTTAGGGAAAATATATTTAATAATAATAAATAGGTCAACCCAACAACCATAGAAACCAATCCTTAGTTAAAATAATAATAAGTCCAGTAGACGTTAAAAAGACCAATTTTTGTTCATTTTAATTTTTTAAATTTTAAACATTTTAACAAAAAATTAATAACTAAAAACATATAAAATATATAAAATAAAAATAAAAACATATTTTTGTATAAAAATAAAAAAATTAAATTAAATTTGTATAGAAAAAGACAAAACTGAAAATATTGCATTAATAGAAAAAGGGAATAAAAAAAAAAGTAAAGAAAGGATAATTAAATTTTGTAAAAAGAAATGCCTAAAAATTAGTTGTTAGAAAAATTAAGATTTAGCCAATCAACAAAAATAAATAAATTTTTTATTAAAATAATAATAATAAATAAATGTTCAAATTAAATATTTTTTTTAATAAAAATATATTAAATTAGTTAAATTAATTTATTTAAAAATTAAAATAAAAATTAGAAATAATAAACAAAAAAAATTTTTATTATTTTTAAAACTTTTTTTAGTAATTTAAAATTATTATCCATACTATTACTAGTAATGATATTTATTATTTTTTATATATTTTCTAATTCAAAAAAAATAAATGCAGGAAGTTTTATTTGAAGCAAAAATATATTTAAAAATATATTTTATTTACTAAAATTGTACAAAATTGCCAAAAATAAAATAAAATAAAAATAAAAATGTAGATATAAAAGATTTAAAATAAATAAAAGAAATAAATAAAGGAAGAGCTTTAAAAACAAAAATAATATGTAAAAGAGGGGGGGAACAATAATAATAAAACAAGCGCTTATTATATAATTGAAGGACTATTGAAATTTATTTAGAAAAAATAAACTTGGTTGTATTTAAATAAAATTATTTTATTTAAATAAAATAATGCTTAAATTATAAATTGAAAAATAATTTTTGTTCTAAATATTTAATTATTTAGAGAAGGAAAAAAAGTTTAAAACAATAAAATAAACTTAAACATTTCAGTTAAGCTGAAATAAAACTTTTGTGTTTTTCCAAGTTTAAATAGATAAATGAACTTAAAAACATTAAAAACTTTTTAATACTTAAAAATACATACCTATTAAAAGAAAACACAAACAAGTTTTAATTTAATTATTAAGAAATGTTTTCTTGTATTTCACCTTATTTTTTTGCAAATAAATGGTTAACAAAATGAGTGAAATACTTACTTACTTTAACAAAATTAAAAAAGATTAATAAATACATTTAATCTCTTACTTGTTTTCCTTTGTCAAAAAGAAGATTACTACATAATGAAAAGACAAATTTAAGTTACATTACTAAAGGTAACTTTTATATATAAAAGAAAAAAGAATTATTTAGTAAAAGGGATAAATTAAAAAGAAATTATTTAATTAATTTTTAATTTTAAATAAAATTAATAAATAAATTCTGGAAGGGATTTTACTCAAAATTTTTTAAGGATTTGAAAATCCCTTATTAGTTTATCATATTTTTCAAAATCGTTAAAACAATAAATTTTTGAAAAGTTCCATAAAAAAAGTAAAATTTTTAAAACAAAATATTTAATTAAAATTTAACTAAATTAAAATATTTAATTTATAAAACTTAATATATATCTTCAAAATAAATCTACACAATTGTTTTGATTTTAATCGAAAAATAAAAATATTTTTTTTTTTTGAGACAACTGATTTATGTTGACCACCAATGTTATAATGACTTTAGCTAATTTATATAAAAAAAGAATTAAAGATTAAAAATAAAGTAACTAAATAACCGGAAATATTTTAACAATTACTAATTTATTTGTTAACAAATAATTAATTAAAATATTTAAGGTAAATTAAAAGGTGTTAGCAAATTGTTAGTGTTTTTATAATCTTTAATTTTTATGTGTTTTATAAAACTTGGATAAACAACAAATAAATTAAAGTTGTATTTAAATATTTTAAAGTTTAATATATTATATTAAGAGAAAAAAGTTGCAAAGTTTAATTAAATATTATTTTATTTTAAATATTCTGATTTTTTTAAAAATTAATTAAACCTTTTTTGGTAAATTTGCTTATATTTTTAAAAATATTTTTAAGTTATTCTGAAAGTCCTAAAAATCTTAAGAAGCAAAAAATAAACTTGAAAAATAATTTAATTAAAATTATATTTTATTTAGGGAAAGGAAAGGTGGAAATAATTTAAATGTAATAATTTTTAATATTTAAAAAAAATTATTTTTATAAATTTTATTTTAAATATTTGTATATAAGTATATATTTTATTTTAGTAAAAAATTATATATTTTTTTGTTTGTCAATATTTTGCCATATAATCCAATTTTAAGGAAGAAAAGATTTGTTTTTTGTTTTTTATTATTTGCGTGTATTTCTTCAAAAATGACAATGCCAAAAACATGAAAAGATTAGTAATAAAGAAGAAGCTAAAAAAATAAAGTAAAATATTTATTTATTTAATAAAATAAAAATAACAAAATTAGGTAATAGATTAGAGTTGAAAAAGGTAGTTTTATAAAAATAAATTTAAATAACACATTTTTTGTTATACCAAACATTTTAAATTAAATTCTTCTAGTTTAAAATTTTTATTTAAAAAAAAGTTTATTTTTATCATTAAATTTTTACAATAGAATTTTTACTTTACAAAATTGGAATTCTTTTCCTTGTTGCACGTTCAAATTCAACAAATAATAGAATAACAACAATTGAAAATTTTTTAGAAATTCATTACCTTTTAGTTGGGATAGATTGTTTAATGAAAATGAAGTGAATGAAGAAGGGAGAAATCAGGTAATTTAATTATATTTTTTTTTAAATCAGAATTCAGGTTTATAAAATCAGAATTTTTAATTTTAAGAATCAGAATTTTTAATCATTAAATCTTTTCATTTTTCTAGTTATTAGAAAAACTACTACTCCCTTATGTTCATTATCATTCAGTACAAAATAACAGATGGCATTCATTTTCAACAAATAATCCTTTTAATTAATTTTTAAAAAATTAATTAATATTTTTTAATTAAAAATAAATAAATTTAAATTACAAACTGTAAAAAATATTTTCTATTCTAAAAGTGGAATAATTTAAAAAGGACCAAAAAAGGTTAAATTCCCAAAAATAAATTTTTAAATGTCTGGAATATTTTTTTCTATTAATTTTAAAAAATTAAAGAATTCAAGGAAAGTACTTTTACTCTTTTTCTGTTCCTTGCTCTAAGTATTTTGTTATATTTGCATAACTTTAAAATAAAAAGTGATGGGTACGTTTAGGCGCAGATTTATCAAAAATAGATTTATAAAATTATTAGATCGGCACCTTAGACTATGAACTTTCTTTAATATTTAAATAGATTTAAAATCACTCTACAATTTTAAAAATTTCAATGAAAAAAAAAATGGAATTTTATGCCAAAAATTAATGCTTCACAAAAAAATGATTTTTTTTTTTTTAGTAGGTTTATGACCCTATTATAAGAAATACTATACGAAAAAATACAAAATTAATAACAAAGGTAGTTAATCATATTTAAAATAAATAAGCAAAATTACATTACCTTAGCATTAAAAATAAATTAATTTTAAAGACACGCGCCAAAATCGCAAGCGCCCAAGATGTCCATAAACCACACATCTGTTAACTTTTGTTTTTTAGACCACACGGAATATTAAATGAAAAAAAACTTTAATAAATTTTTTTTATTTGTCTACCTATAGAAAATCATAGAAATTAAAATTAAATTTCAAAAAAAAATGATTAACATATTTATTTAAAAAAATTATTTAATTACACACAGTGGGAGTATATAAATTTGAGAGTAAATATTAAATTTATAATTTTTAAAGAATAAATAATTTTAATTAATTTAATTTACGTATAAAATAAAATTTTAAAAGTAATTCTTCAAAAATGAGAGAAGTTTCAATTATTATAATTTTAATTGTTTTATTTATTGTCCAACAAAAAGGTAAAGAATTTAATTTTTTTTTAATTTTATTATTTTCCTTATTTTTTGTAGTAGAGGTTAGTACAACACCAAAAGAAAACTCAAGTAGCGAGGAAGGATGTACACAAGAAAATGACTTAGTATTAGAAGAACAAGAAAAGGTACAAGAATTTTAAATTAAATAAATATATCAAAAAGGTCCATTTAAAAATGGTCAAAAAGTAATCTCTGTCTCCTGTATTCTTTAATTCATTCGTTAAACTTTCCGGATTTAAGCCTTCCGGTTAATAAAACTTGAACTAAAAAGGATAAAAAACGCAAACTTATTCGCAAACTTCATTTTTTTTAAAGTTTACAAAATCAATTGAATGGAGTAGCAGTTATTACCCAACAATTGTAATGGACCGTTACAATTTTATTCGTAATTATTACTCAATTCTTCGTTTTTTTGCTTCAATATATTTTATTTTAATTAATTCAATATTCTCTTTATATAATTCTTTTCTTCCAATGGAAACAGTTAATTGGGTAAATGCTAGTGATAAATTATTTATTCCTGCACATTTAGCAGCAAAACAAATTAGGGAAAATAAGGTTTGATTTTTTTTTAAATTATTTTAAAAATTACTTCCTCTTTTCAAAACCTGTATTTTCTTTTAAAAAATCAAATAAATTGGTATAAAATTTTTGGACAAAATGGTCAAAAGACCAAAAATTTGTAAAATGGTCAAATTCCAAAATGGTCAGAATAAGATAAAAAATGATTTACTTTATTTGAAAAATTCCATTTGTTCTCAAAACTTAACCTTAGAGTCTAGTTAATTGCTCATTTAAATTTTAGCTAAAATCAAGGGATTTAGTTCTTGCATATATCGAACGATTGGCAATTGTTAACAAAACTGTTAATGGGCTAACTCAAAATAATACGGACGCATTAGCTCAGGCAGAAAGTTGTGACAAGCAATTAGCTAATATGACAACAGAACAGAGAAAGGAGGTAAAAAATATTTTAAAATATTCAAAATGACAAAAAAGACATTTTGACCAAAAAATAGACAAAATGCCAATAAATTAATTAAATTAAAGTTATTCAAAACAAAACCACTATTTGGAGTTCCCTTTACTGTTAAAGCCAATATAAAGGTTAAAGGATTTATTACCAGTGCATGTAACCTTTACACAATGCATAACCCTCCCTCAACAGAAGATGCTCCAGTTATTAAAAGGTAAAAATAATTTTTAAAGTTTATTTATTTTTAATTAGACTTAAAGCAGCAGGAGCAATAATATTAGGTATTACTTCAATGCCTAACAATGGAGTAAGCTGGGCTGTAGATGATAGTGCTTGTGGTATAGTTAATAATCCACACGATACTAGAAGAATGTCTGGAGGTTGGAAATAATTTCTAAAATGTTTAAAAAAATTCTTTAAAGGAAGTTCTGGAGGTGAAGGTGTATTAGTTTCTTCTGCTGGTTCCCTTTTTGGTATTGGTAACGATATTGGTGGTTCTGTCAGAATTCCCTCTTATATGAACGGAATATTTGGATTAAAACCTACATCCTTTCCTAACCATACAGTACCCGTAGAGGGAATATTACCTAATTTTATTGCTTACTTACCTAATAAAGAAATGCTAACAATGGGACCTTTAGTCCGTTATGCAACTGATTTGCCTCTTATTATGTCGGCAAGTTTATTTTTGTATTTATTCAAGTTTATTTTTCTAAAAGAAAAATACGTAAAAAGTTTATTACAAAAGTTTGTGTTGCGACGAACAAAAACACAGAACAATTATTGTATTTATTTCAAAATAAAAATACCAAAAATACTTTTACAATAAATTTAAAAAAAAATTTTTACTATTTAAAGATAATGGCTAACAAACCATTAAATTATTACGAAAAAGAACTTGATTTTAATAAACTTAAAGTGTTTTACCTTGAAGATTTAAATCTTTTAATAAGTGAAGCTTTACATGATGAACAAAAAAATGTTGTTAGAATGGTTTAGAAACAAGTTTTATTTTTTAAAATTATTTTTATTTAAGGTAAAA
Organism: Meloidogyne graminicola; assembly: GCA_036172905.1. NCBI lineage: Eukaryota > Metazoa > Nematoda > Chromadorea > Rhabditida > Meloidogynidae > Meloidogyne > Meloidogyne graminicola. Next base: position 487,564 of record JARPZY010000017.1, on the reverse strand, counting down.
AACTTTTTTGAAGCAAAACATCAATTAAATGTACAAAAGGTTGATTTTCCACTTATGAGTAGAGTATATGAACTTTGGGCATTAACTGGTTATACTAAGGAAATTTATGTGAGTATTTATTTTTAAATTAATTAAATTAAAAAATTTCATTTAATTTTTCCTTTTAGCCTTTAACTGATCTTCCTGGTCTTTTTAAACAAGTTTATTCTGGAAAAGCTAATGAAACATTTATTCAATTGGAACTTTCAATTTTACAAAGCTTTGCTACACCAAAAGATTTGAAGGAAGAAAAATTTGTAAATTATTATTATTAAATTAATTTTTTAAATTAATTTTTTTAAAAGGTTGCTTCAAAAAAACAAAAATTAAGGGAACAATTAAATAAATTATTAGGAAATAATGGAATTCTTTTATTACCTATATGGCCTACTCCTCCTCCCTATCACCATATGGAACCTTTTACCCCTTGGAATGGTTTGTATCCTCTTGTATGTTTTTTTTTATTTATTTTTTTTCAAAGTATTTAAAAATTAAAAATATTATAATTTTTTTAAAGTTATTTAATGTACTTGGCTTCCCTGCAATTTCTGTCCCAGTTGGAAAAAGTCAACAAACAAATTTACCTTTAGGAGTACAATTTGTAGCATCTCCATTTAATGAACAAATATTAATATCAATGGCTAAGTTTATGGAAAAAAGTTTTGGCGGTTGGGTAAAACCTGGAAATTTACCTTCAATTTTATTTAATGAACAATTACCTTTACATGATGAAATTTAAAGAATAATATAAAAGCTTTCCGGAAAATGTTTTGTAAAGAAAAAAATACAAAAAATACCGAAAAAAACAAATGTCAAGTATAAAAATGTTTACATTAAAAAATTGTGTTTTTAAAAAGGTTTACGAAATAGATTTAAATAACACATTTTTTTGTTATACCAAACATTTTAAATTAAATTCTTCGATTTTACAAAGGTTATAGTTTAAAATTTTTAGTAAAAAAAAAAGTTTATTTTTATCATTAAATTTTTACAATAGAATTTTTATGTTACAAAATAAAACTTTATTTTTAATAAATTTTTTGTCAGAACATATTTAGTAAAGATCGGATATAAAAAATATTTGATATTAAATACAATTAACAAGAAAAAAAAACAATTTATTATTTATTTTAATAAAATTAAAGATATTTTTAATTTAATTTTTTATTCAATTTTTATTTATTGTTGTCATTATTGACCTTTGAATAAATAATTTATTTTGATTTTTGTTTAATTTAGACGAATCTGAGACTTTTTTGTTAAATATTATTCGAAAAATCATTTGTCTTAAACGGCTATTAGCCCAAAGCATAAATAATGAAGGCAATGCAATTGTTGAAATATCATTTACCCAGGAGCCTGTAAATATATTGTAAAATTAAATTAATTTATGATCAGAATTAAAACTTAATTTTTTAATAATATAAAGGTTTTTTTATTTTACATAAAAAACAAAACAATGTTTTACACATACTTTAAGAAGATAAAAATTAGAATAATTGTTATTTAAGTTAATTAAACTTATGAAGAGAAAATAACCTAATAAATAAAGTTTTGTCAAATAAAAATGTAAATCAGAATTAAAAAATAAAACTTAAAATCAGAATTAAAACTTGAAAAAAACGTTTAATAAAAAATAAAGTATACTCTGATTTTGTATTGCAAAATTAATCAAATTGTATGTGTCTATATCGAAGTAAGGTTTTGCAATAGCAGATCCCATATACCAAGCAACCTAAATAAAATTATTTTAAATATTTTTTAATATTCTTTAATAATTCTACCATATAAAGGGAAAGAAGTAATTGTCCCAAAAATGTAATCAAAACATATACTGTAAGCTTTCTTTCCATTAATATTTTATTTGATGTAAATAAATTATTTTGTATATTTAAAATATTATTTTTTCTTTTAAAAATAATTAATGTAAAAATATTTAAAATTAATGAAACAGCCATAAAAAAGAATGAACTTATTGCTGCTATTCCATTATTGCTTGAAAACATTCCAAAAAGTCTATAGTAATTTACTAGTCCCTTTAATAAATTTGATTAAAGCTTTAAAAGAAAACTTACAAGAGAATATCCAAATGTTTTTTGTGAGTAAGCAAGTCCATAAATGTTTCCATTCATTAATCTTGTTATATAAGTAGTGTACTGTAAAATCTGATACGTGAAAATTAAAGGAGTAATGCAACAGAAAAGGACAGATGCAACAATCTTTTTCTTAGTCCAAATCTATTTTTAATAATAAAAAAATATTTTATTAAAAAAAAATTATTACATATTCATAATCTAAAGGAAATGCTACAGCTATATATCTATTAATTATCATAAAAATACTAGCCAATTCCTCAACATGAAAAGGATAATAGATAAAAAAGTAGAAAATGGAGAGTACAAAAGCAGGAATTTGTTGATAAATATAAATAAACCAACCAATTCGTAAAAATCTTTGATTCAAATATGCAAAAAAGAAATTAATGAGACACTTAAAATTTAAAAAATATTAAAAAAAATATATAAATTTTACAATAATAGCTCTAAGAAGAAAGAGAACAAAAAAAGAAGATTTGTATTCTTTCCAATTTTTGATTATAATAATTATTTCAAAAATATAAAGTAAAGCAGAAGGTAATCCAATCACTGCAGAAATAATATGAGGAATTGCTACATTAAAAGAAAATGTTTGTAATAATGAATAAACAAATGGTGATACTACAATAGTATTATTATTTTGTATTGTTGTTGAGAGGTTCATTTTTGTATAATTTACAGTTTTTATGCTTAAGTTTTAATAAAAAATAAATGAGCTTTACAAAAAACAGAATAACAGAATTTACTAAAAACAGAATTTATACAAAACAGAATTTACTAAAAACAGAATTTATACAAAACAGAATTTACTAAAAACAGAATTTATACAAAACAGAATTTACTAAAAACAGAATTTATACAAAACAGAATTTATAATGAACAGAACAATCAACTCAAGCTTTTTTTATAAAACCATTTGTGTACATATTATCTAATAACATTTACTATTTAATTAGTTAAAAAACAAGTTTTTTTAAACTGAACATTATTCATAAAATTAAAAAAAAATTTTTTTTTTGTTTTCTTAAAGTTTATTTTCTTGAATAAAATGAGGGCATTACTTTTTTTAAACAAATAATTTAATTTTCTTTACTTAAATGTAAATATATTTAATTATATGTTAAAAATTAATAAACTTTATTACTTTTTTATTTCCGTAGGAGGAAATAATAATTTAATAAAAGTTTATTTCATTTTAAAACAATTATTAAATTTAAAATGTATAAAAAGTAAAATAATAATTTTAAATTTTTAAAATTATTAAACTCGGACAGGTGACATTTTTCTTTTAATTTAAGAATTTAATAATTATAATTAGAGAGAGTATGGCACTGATATTTATAATGATAATATTTGGTTAAGCAACTATTAACTAAAAAGAAAAATTAAAAAGTTATTAAATAATAAACTTTCTTTGTTTAAAAAAATATTTATAAATTATGAATGAAAAATGCTAAAATATTTATTTATAAAATAAATTATTTAAAAATTTAAACATAAATTTAAAAAATAAAATAATATTAATTCACCAAAAAAATCAATTATGTTCCCTTTGTTTTAATTTATCTTAAAAGTTCATAAAAACATCAAACTTGTAATTTGTTTTGTTGTTGAAAAATACCAACATACATATTAATATTCAACTTTTATGAACAGAATAACTAAAAATATATTAATTAATTAATTATTTTTATTTTATTTATTAAATCTATTTTTATTCATTATTATAAAAATAATCCAAAATTGGTAAATGAATATTTTTTTAACAATAAAAAAAAAACCTCTAACACATTTTCTAATTATTTATGAGTCATTCCTAAACATTTTTGTACTGTATTTTTGATAAAAAAACATCTCTTAAAAATGATTAAGAATTAATTGAAAAGGTTTAAAAAAAATAATTAAATATTAAGAAATTTTAGCTTTGAAATTTTACATACGAAAACATGTTTAGATTGATATTTAATAAACATGTTTTTTACAAAAATACTTCTAATTCTATTAAAAAAATAAACTTAAGTTAATTGTCGATAAACACAACATTAATTATTGTATTTAGTATTAATTTAATTTAAAAAAATATTTATTTAAAAAACTTACATTTATATATTTAATCAATTTTTAATAAATAAACTTGGTAGAGAAATAAATGTAGAGAGAGATAATTTTTTTTAATCTTTTTAAATGTTTTTTAATTAATTTTTTAAAAAATCCAGCAGGAGGCAGTGCCGATAACTGTTGCATTTTTTGGCAGTAAAAATGCCTTAATTTAAATCTCAACCAGCTAAAAACACTGCCAACCGCTGGATAAATTAATGAAGAAATTTTTTTAAATAAAAATATTTAAATTAAATTATTAATTATTAAAGGTGTCATTAGAGTCTTGGTAGACTTCTCCTACAATTAGGGTAAATATTTAAAAACGATTTAGAATTTAAGGTAAAATAAAAAGGAAAATATTTTAAAATTTTAATAAGGTAATTTAAAATGAATTTTGAAGCTAAAAAGATATAAAATATTGAAATTAAATTAAATGAAAAAAAAATTAAAAATTAATTAAAAAAAGGACTAGTAATATGTATGTATTTTAAGTGAATAACTCATTCATTCTCCTCTTTTTGTTCAATATCAGATGTTTATGTAAAAGGAAAAAAAAAATAAATTTTTTAAGGATTGTTCAGGTGGGTGTGAGTGTTCTTTAATTTTTAGCATTTTTTAGTGCTGATTTTGTATTATATTGAAGAAAATATTTTTTTAAAAGGGGGGCTGATGTAAGCGTTTGAAAGTGTATCAGTGTTTGGGGCGTGGCACGCATGTGGCAATAGAAAAAAATTTTTGAGAATTGATTCGAGAATATAAAGAGAGAGAAAAGATTAAAATAAAGGACAAAAGAATAAAGGCTAAAATAAATAAATTTAAATAAACTTTTATAGGGGAAGAAAAAATACAAAAATGCTAATTTAATTATTAAATTGTTGAACTGTACAACATAAACAAAACATATTTAAAAACATGTTTATTTAAAATATATCAAGTTTGTTTGTGTGTATATGTTTTTGTCTTTTATTAAAGTTTGTCATTTCAAAAGGAGAAAATAAATAAAACAACAAAACAATACGAACACTATTTGTTGGGGGGTTAACACAAGCATTTTTCTGAAATAGTAGTGGTGACAAAGGCAAGAGTGAAAGAAAAAGAAGAAGGGAATGAGAGCATGTCCTTCCTCTCTCCGTTCGCCCCTTTTTTTCTAAGGACCAGCCGATACCCCCCTCAGTATTTATTTATTGACTGCACGCTTGTGAAAGAAAAAAATAAAAAAAGTAAATAAAAACTAAGTATATAGTGTATTCAATTTATCTAACTGCCTGTTAAACCATAAAAGAGGAGAAAGAGACTAATCCTTCTAAATGCAATCGAGAAAAATATCGGCTGGTTTTAGAGAATAAAAATTGTTGTTTCCTCACTCTTACTTAATTCTTATCCTCACTTTTATAGTTAAAGAACAAAATGCACAATGACAAAACGTCCTAATTTGTTAACAAATCAAAAGAAGATCAAGAATAGACAAGAGGTTCTAAATCAAAACATTCTATATACAAATACAAAATAACCTCTTAGATTATTAAGTTATATTTAAAACATTTTATTACCTTTTTGTCTATTAAAACTTAAATTTATTTTTAAAATTTTATTTCTTTGTTTCCTTTTTCTCTCTAAAAAATAGCTTCCCAACAATTTCCTGACAGCCGAGAGTGAAAAACTTTTTTCTTTCTCTCTTTTTTCCTTCTTTCATCAATATTCGTTTGTTTACCCTTTTACATTTTAATAAATTGCTCATCTAAAATAATGGGTAAATTCACGTCACATTTTTAAATTTAAAGGGGAAAGCCGAAAGAGTAAAATGAGTAGAGGTTTATTTAAATTGCGCATTTTATTAAAAATAATTTAAAATTACTTTAGTAAAAGTACATTATATCATATGAAAAAAGATGAAAAAAAAATCAAGATAATAATTAATAAACTTTTGAAGGAAAAATACAAGTACACCAATCTATGTATTTGTAATTGATTCATATAGTAATAACCAGAAATTTTTTTTCAAACAATTTTGTATTGTATTAACTATTATTAAAAATCAGAAACTTTCCTTTTTCTAGTCAGAATCTTTAAATAATGTATTTTTGTATTGTAATAAAAGAAGTTGGCTGATTTCTTTTGTATTATTAATATTATTGTAAGTTCACTTTTGTATTGTAAAAAAAGTTTTATTTAAACATTTTTAATTCTTCATAGGTACTAAACTTATTATAATCTACAAATTTATAAAAAGAAGATACACCCTAAAGATCAAATATACAAATACTCAAACAATCTCAGTAAATACTCAAATAGTTAAATTGTTGATTCTCAGAGTATTAAACCTTATTTGGTGGAATAATAAAAGGAATTAATTTCCTTTTTATTCAATAATTATTAATTTATGTGTAGGTGTTAAAAGAACGCAAAAATATATTTAAAATATTGAACGAATGATGTAATTGTTGATAATAAAAAATGGGGTGAGGAAAGGAAAGTTTTATTTATTTTTTTACTCATAATTACTACTTCTTTCTCATCAACTATTTTTTAAAAAAAAAGTTCCAAGTCCAATCCTTTTTAGTTCGGTGTTTTATTTAATATTTATTTTTATTGTTTATTCTCGAGTGTGTACGCCCAGAAGATCAACAAATAGTTATATTTACTCAAGTTTATTATTTTTATAATCAAAGTAGTACAAACAAAGATTTATGAAAGTAGGGATCGAGATACAGAAAATTAATGATTTTATTAGTCTCGAGATCCCGATCCTTACAACCCTTACGAATATTAGTTTGCCCTAAGGGTATTTGACCTTCTATAGGTGATCTTCAGGATTGAGACTGAATTATTTATTTTCTCTGTCAAGTGTTCCCCAAATAATCAAAAACTTATGTTTATCTCTAGCAATATGTATTTGTTACCTCCATCGATCTCTAAAAAATAAATTTAATGAATTTGCTTTAGAAAATAGAACAGCTGTTATTAAGTACTACATTGAGTTATTTTTAAAAAGGTTAAAAACCAGCAATTTTTTGATCTATTAAAGTTTAAAATTAAATTAAAAAATTTTTTTTTATAAATATTTTGATAATTTAAAAGAAAATTTTAAGAAAAGAAAAAAAAATATTTAACAATTAATTACAAAGTTATTTACGATTAAAAAATAAAAAAATAAATATTTTCTTCAAAATATCAAAAATTTAAATTTTAATTATTTAGTCTTCTTCACAACAATTATAAAATTCCTCAGCCACCTTATGCTCATAAACATTATAAACAAAAGAATTATTATTTAAATCATTGCCAAAATTAGTTTCAATAGAACAATTTTCTAAATCAACATAAGGATGTAAATATTCATAATTTTGTTTAATTAATATAGATTTGCCTTTAAATAAATTTTTTAAATTATTTTTTTTTAATTCTGAAGAGAATCTAATTAAATAATAATTTTATTTTTCAATAAAATTATAGAATTAATATTAAAAGAGCTTCTGAAGGAAAAACAATAATTAAAATTTGATTTTTTTTTGTCAAGGAGATGCTCTTAACTAATACTTTAATTCCATAATTAAATTAAAATCTTCAGAGTATTGAAAAAAAAATTCAAATTTATTAATTTTATTTTACCTTTTTGTTCCCCATTATGTGTGAAAAAAACGTAAGGGAATTTATTGTTAATATTTCCGGAAGGATAGACCAAACCGCATCCAATAACATCTCCATTCTTTAAACAAATTGAAGGAGGTTTAAAATATTTAAAATTGTAATTATAAGAAATTGAACAACCCATTAATTTAAAATTAACATAAAAATCATTAGCTTTTTTAAACCCAATTTCTATCCAAGTATTTCCTTCTGTTTGTAATTTTATTTCATAATAATTTAGTTGAGATATTTCAGAATATTCATTTGGTTTATTAAAACAATTCTCTGCTATAATTTCAGCTCTTTTAGTAATTCCTTAATTGTTTAGGTTAAAGTTTGTAAAGTTTTATTTAAAATTGTGAATAGACTATGATTAAAATAACAATAAAAAATTAAAACTTATACTTACCATGTTTATCTTTACGATTAAAATATCTAATATTTGTTTCATTTAATGTTTGAATAAAACCTATTCCATTCATACAAACAACATTTGAATTATAACCTAAACATTCATTTCCACAAAATGTTGAGTCAATCAAAACATTCCATTTGTTTGAAACTTTAACAAAACACTAAAAGAATTTAAAATGTAAAAACATATAAAAACTGAAGTTTTAGATTAATAAACTTACCAAACTTTTTTCTTCTTTCAATTCTTTGTTTTCTGGGTTAATTGCAACAGAATCTTCTTCAGCCTAAAATAAGTAAAATTTTTAAAAAAAAAATCAAAAATTTTTTTCAAATTATTTATTAAATCTTACTTTTCCATCTAAATTAGAATTTGAAGAACTTTCAGACATTTTATAAAAATAATCTAAAAATGTTGAAAAAAACATTAAACATAAGTTTAAATAAAATACTAAATATTAAATAAATATAAGTATTTAAATTAAACTTATTAACTTATCAAGTTTATATATTTATTTATTTTAAATATAAAACTTGCTTGAAGCTTAATTTGTAAAGGATTATTAAAGTTTTATTAAAGATAAAAGAAAGTTTATTAAAGTTTTATTTTTTAATAGAGCAATTTTCCCATCATTTGAATAATATAAAAGGAGGTTTTATTGACCTTTCAACATAAGGGGGAGGGGTAAAAATTTACAACCAAGTTTACTTCTAAGTTTATTTTATTATCATTTATCTTTTCAATTAATTAATTTATTTTCTTATTTAATAAATATTTAAATTTAATTTTTAGATTATTAAATATTTAAACAAATTTTTTATTTGTAAAGTTTAATGGATTCTTCATCTGCTCAATCACGAATTTGGAAAGTTAGTTTATTTAGCTTAATATATATTTTTCAATTTAATAAAAGTTTTATAGCAAGTTTTATATTTACTATACATAAAATGGAAAATAAACCTTTAAGTACTCAAGTTTTGAAAAAGTTTATAATAAATTATATGTATATTCTTATATTTATATATAATTAATTTAATTTGAAAGGGATAATTTAAAACTTGATTAATCTTAAAATAATATTTTTTCTAGACCGAGTTAAATGAAAATAGAAGGGTGGAGGTTGTTAGGTTTATTTTAACTAATTATTACCTTCTCAAATATGAATATAAATGATTGTATTTTATAAAACAAGTTTTAATTTATTTTCCAAACTTTTATTTTTATTTTTTTAGGAACTTAATGATTTTAGACGTGATCCACCATTTTTATGTAGTGCAGGTCCAAAAGGAGATGAATGTTGGGAATGGCAAGGAACAATTACTGGACCTAAAGATTCTCCATATAAAGGGGGTGTTTGGTTCTTGAATATTATATTCCCAAAAGATTATCCATTTAAACCTCCAACAGTTTCATTTACAACAAAAATATATCATCCAAATATTAATGCTGATAATGGAAATATTTGTTTGGATATTCTCAAAAGTAATTGGTCACCTGCTTTGTCTATTTCAAAAGGTTTATCTAAAAGAAAAAAAATTTTACAATTTTTGAAATATTAAAATTTATTACCAATTAAATAAGAATATATTCAAAACATTTTATCCCTTAATAAATAGTTAATTTTAATAAATTAATTAAACATTATTTAAATATAAATATTTTATTTTTTAAGTTCTTCTATCAATTTGTTCTTTACTTACTGATCCAAATCCACTGAGTACTTTGAACAGTGAAGCTGGTAATTATTACCTTAATGACCGAAATAAATATAATGAGAAAGTGAGAGAATGGACTCGAAAATATGCAATGTAAATATATTGGAATATATCTTTTGATTATTAAAGAGTTAATTGAGAAAAGAATTTAAATTTATTGGCTTTTTAAATATTTTATTAAAATAAAGGACAAAACTAATCCAAAATAATTTTCTAAAAATTAATAGATTGGCCCTATTTAATCTTTTGGGCAAGGAGTCTAGATTTTTTTTTATTTAATGTCTGGATCTAAATATTTTTATAATTTTTGGGGGTTTAAAATTAATCATTTTCTAACCAATAAATTAATAGATATATTTATTATTTTTGAAAATTTTGTTCTCTTTTAGAAAAACTTATTTTTCTTCTGATTTATAAATAGAACAATTTATATAGATTTTAAAATTTTTAAAAATATTTTAGTTTTGTCTTTACTAATTTTTATAAAAAAGATTACCGTTACAAATTGTTAACAACATCATTAAATAAAATATAAACTTGGAATATTAATTTAATTTAATTTATTTAGAAATATTTATACTTTCATACCAGATAGGTGCATTTACAAGAAATTCTTTAATTATTTAAAGTCATGTAAATAGCACATCTGGAACGAAAAGTTTAATAATTTCTTTTTAATTTTTATTAAAAATTGAAAAATATTTGTTTAAAAATTATTTAAAATTAATTTTTAGTTTGATAATTTTGTGGATAATTTTATTTTTTAAAATGAGACAGTATAAAAGGGAGGAAAAAGAGTGATTGTGAAAATAATAAATAAATAAACTATTTTTATTGTTGTTCAATAAAAAAATTTATTTAAGCTCTAAAAACATGGCAAACGTTGAGAAGAAGATTTGCATTGAAAAATGTGTGGAAGAAGCAAACGAGAATGAAGAAGAAAATAAGGAAAAAGAGTATTTAAAAAGAAAAGGTGAGGCACCAAACTTTTTTTTCATGTTCAGATTTGCATTTAATAAAAGAAATAGAGAGAGAGAGAGAGAAAGAAAAGGTTTATATATTTATTACGGGACAAAATAAAAAAAGTTTTGATTGTTAAAGTTTTGTATTGTTTACAATAGGAAAAAGAGAAAAGAAAAGAAAAGATATAAAGTTTGTCGTTTTTAAATATATTTTATATTGTTTGATTAAGAAAAACATTAAAAATGTTAACATGTTGTATTTGGTTATTTTTGTGTTTTTTTTAAAGTTTTATTAAGCTTTAAAAAATACAAAAAAATTATTTTTAAATAAACAAAGGAATGAAACATCATTTAAATTATTTTTGTTTGTATTACTGTGGAATATTTAATTTAATTAAATAAGAAAATGAATTAAATTAATGGAAGGAAAAATTAATTGTTCATTTTATTCTGATTTAATTAACGTTCAAAATAAGGTTTTTTTTAAGTCAAGTTAATATAATTATTTTTAGATTTTTAAATTTGGCATAATGTTATTTTGTAAGTTAATAAAATTATTTAATTTTAAATTAATTTTTTTGATTTTTTTTTAATTAATTAATCTGAACAAATAAAATTAATTTTGGCACAAAAAATCTGAGTTTTCAATAATTAAATTGCCTTTCTTTTTAACCTTTTATTTATTCCAAAAAATTATTTTTTGTTTTTTAAATTAGCTAAATCACAAAATAAATCTTTAAATATTACAAAAAATTTGTTTCCCCCCTTTTTATTTTTTTCCAGACAATTTCCTTTGACTTTCTCAATTTACTTAAGAGGGCAATATATATAAAACTAATACCCCTACCCTAACAAAGTATTTTTCTTTTTTAGGCTGAAAATCCAATTTCTCCTTTTACTAAAAACTTTTTTATTTTAAATTCTTGGCCCACCCATCGTTGGCGCATTCCTTTCCTTTATAACAACTTGACTATTCTCCCTAGGGGAACTTTTTTTAAACTCAACACCAACAAACCTTTTGTAAATACTTTAAAAAAAGGAAGTAAAAAAGAAGAAATTCAACTATTTTAGTATAAGTCAAAAAGATCAACATTTAATATTTTGAGAAAATTAAATTATTTTTTAATTTTATTACTAACTAAAAACAAAAATGTAAATTCATATCTAATTAATATTTAATTTTTTTTTAAATCATTGTAAGCTATAAGAAAAGATGCTTCTCTATAAAATTTTAGAAAATCGAAAAGTAAATTTTTTGTTATCAGAATTAATGTTAATTAATAGTTAAGACATGGATTGGCTCGAAACCTAGTATTTTTTTCATTTAAGTTTTCCATAATCATTTAATATTTTATTAAAAATAAGTTTATGTAAGCATTACAATAATAAATAAATTCTACCGGAAAAAAATGTATTTTCCGGTTTTCAAGAATCTTAAATTTTTGTCAAAATAAAAACCTTGAAAAGTTTTTTATTTTCCGGAATCTTTACTTAAATACAAACTTAAAAAACTTTATTCTTCCCAACATAATTTTTTTTTCTATTTTTTAATTTTTCCCTCCCTCATATTCTTAAGTTTATTCATTTTCCTTTTTTTCATGTTTTATTTTCATTCAATAATTCAAATAAGAGAAGAAAAAACCTTCTTTAACTAAACTATTGTTTAGTATTGCCTTTATTTTCTTCTTAAGGATTGTATGGCACAAATATTATATTCTCCGTTCTATTCTCAACACATTTTTAACATTTCAATGCTTTAAATGGTCATGGCACGAATTATATAAAAATAAATACTCTAGTATATATAGTCAATAAAAAGAATATATTAAAAGAAAATAGTAGAGAAATTGTTTAAAATGAGGGAAAAGAAAGTACCCCTCAAAAGAGAGTTAAAGGCAAATAGGGAAAAAATAAATAAATATATAAGCTTTATTTAGCCTAAGAAATATTCAAAGCTTTTTTTTCCCCTATTTTAGTTCTCGACTGGCTTTTAATAAATAAATAGACAATAGTAATTAGAGAAAGAAAAGAAAAAAAAAGAGAGAGAAAAAGAAGAAAATGTTTTGCCTATATTTTATTGAATAATAAATATATCTCCCATAGGGAAAATTTTTCAATGTTTTTATAAGCCGGCACTTTTATGTTAAAAGTAACTTTTCTATGCCTTGAATAATCACAACAATTTAAAATGTTCCTTCCTTGTTTTACAAAATAAATATTTTTTTTTCTTTAAATATTTAATTTATTGAAATATTTCATATTAAGCAATTTAAAAATTAAAAAAAAAAAAAAATTTTTTTAAACTAAATTTGGCCAAAAATTAGGAACCAAAGTTTTGTTTTAGAATAATTAATTATTTACATATCTATAGAATATATTTCATTTTAAGCCTAATTTTAGAAATTTATTTTATTTTTAAGGTTTCCTTTTTTTTAATAATTTTATTTTTGAAAAATGTTCCCCTATAAAAAGGGAATAAAAAAATCAACTCTTAAAGGAACGAAAAATTTTATAAAAATTAAGTAAAATAAAAAATTTTAATTTTAAACTTAATATTTATTGAATTATTTAGAATAACCAATAAAAATAATTTTTAATTATTTTTTGATCTCTGAACTAAAAATACTTTAATTATATATATATATTTTATTTATTTATTTTTACTTTTTTTTTTTTTTAAATTTAAAATTAAGAGCATATCTTCTACATATATTAGCATTCTAAAGTAGACAAATATTAATTATATATATTCTTTTTTTTTTTGTTTTATTTGCTGTTGTATGTTTGTATTCATTAAGGACGTGATTGGTAATTAATTTAAAAAAAAAAATTTTTTTTTTAAATATAAGTAATTTAAACCCTAAATTTTAAACTTTTTTTTAATGGGAATTATCTCAATCCATGGGTTATTAACATTATTTCCTTACTAATGGTCATTCTCTTCTAAGAGGAAAACTTTTATTTTAATTGGGATTAAATAATTTAAATTAATTTCTATTTTATTCTCGTTTTATTTTATTGTTTAGATGATCTGAACGAAAAACTTAAAGTAGTAAATCAGGAATTAGTTCAAGTTATGAATACTGGCAATAATAATAATTCTAATGAATCTAAAAATAATATTATGACAACAAAAATAAATAATAATAATAAATTGCTCAATAATAATAATACATCAACTGCTTTAATGACAACTTCATTGAATAATCAAGTAATAATAATTATTATTTTTTTAATAAATTATTAAATAAATTTTTTAAAATATTCTTTATTTATTTCCCAATTTTAAAATTAATTTTTTTATTTTTTAATACCTAAGAAAATATTTTTTTTTATTTTTTAAAGATTCAATGGGTTGGCGCATATCGCCTTGAAAAAACTTTGGGGAAAGGACAAACAGGTTAATTTAAAAAAAATAAATATTTATTAATATTTAATATTATTAAAGGTCTTGTAAAGACAGGAACACATTGTGTAACGGGTAAAAAGATTGCAGTAAAAATTGTTAATAAAGAGAAATTAAATGAATCTGTTCTACAAAAGGTTTAATTTAAATAGAAAAAAAGACTTTTTAATTAAATTATTTTTAAAGGTAGAACGTGAAATTGCTATTATGAGATTAATTGAACATCCACATATTTTACAATGTAAAGAATTTAATTTTAAAATTTATAAAAAAAAATATTTAAAGTATATGATGTATATGAAAATAAAAAATATTTATATTTACTTCTTGAGCATGTATCTGGTGGAGAATTATTTGATTATTTAGGTATTTTTTTTTTTAAATAATTATTTAAAGAGTTTATTTATTGTATTTATTAAAAGAATAAATAATGGAAAGAGAAAAAATAGAGACTTTTATAGTAAAGTTTACAACTTTAAATAAAACTTTAAATATTAAAAATAAAACTTAAAACTTGACTTAAATAGTCAAGTTTATTAATTCTGTTTTATTTTAATTTCTTTTTTTTTTTAAAGTTAGGAAAGGCCGTCTAATGGCAAAAGAGGCAAGAAAATTTTTTCGGCAAATAATTTCTGCACTTGATTTTTGTCATGCACATAATATTTGGTTAAATTTAAAATAAATTTTCCGTTTTAATTATTTTTTATATTTTAAGTCATCGTGATTTAAAACCAGAAAATTTATTACTTGATGAAAGGAATAATATTAAAGTTAATTAATTAAATTAAATTTTAATTAAATTAAATATAAAGATTGCTGATTTTGGAATGGCTTCTTTACAAGTTGAAGGTTCTATGCTTGAAACTAGTTGCGGTAAAATAATTTTTTTTATTTTTAATTAATTTCTTTAATTTTTATTTCAAAGGTTCTCCACACTATGCTTGTCCAGAAGTTATTAGGGTAAACATTTTTATTTAAATTTAAAAAAAAAAAAATATTTTTTTATTCAAAAAAGATATGATAATAAGAAAAAAAAAATATTAATTTTTTTGAAAAATAATAATAATTATTTTAAGGGTGAAAAATATGATGGAAGGAAAGCAGACGTTTGGAGCTGTGGAGTAAATATATTAATTAAATTATTTAAAATTAATTAATTATTTTTAAGGTAATTCTTTATGCTTTATTGGTTGGGGCCTTACCTTTTGATGTTAATATTTTTATTTATTTTTTTTAAAATTAAAATTTATTTAAAAAGGATGATAATCTTCGTAATTTATTGGAAAAAGTGAAAAAAGGGAGTTTTCATATTCCTCATTTTGTTCCTTCCGATTGTCAAGGACTTTTACGTTCAATGGTAGAAGTTAACCCAACAAAGAGAATTTCATTACAGGAAGTGTTTAAACATTCTTGGTAATTTATTTATTAAATAACTGAATATAGAGTAATTAAAAATAGTATAGGAAAATAAAGAGAGACACTCTATAAATATTTTAAAAATAAACTTTAATTAAACTTTATTAATTAAAATTAAATTCTTTTAAAGGGTAATCGGTCCAAATAAGGGAGAATTAGAATTAGAAGTACCTATGGCACAAGTTGTTGAGGTTAATTAATTAATTTTTTAAAATTTATAAATATTTGTAATAGACACATGTAATTCCTAATGAAGATAGTATTGATCCTGATGTATTTCGGTTAGTTTAAATAATAATATTTTAATTAAATATATATATTTTTAAGTCATATGAACAATTTGGGATGTTTTAAGGATAAAGAAAAATTGGTAGCAGAATTACTCTCTACTAGACATAATACAGAGAAAATTGTATATTATATTTATTTATTAAATTTTTAGGAATTATTTAAAGAATAATTATTTTTCTTATCTTCTCCCCCTTTTGTCTCTTTACTTTTATTATCCTCTTTATTTTAATTATTTATTTTTATACAGGTCTATTTTCTTTTACTTGACCGAAAAAGGAGACGTCCAGCAAAGGAAGAAGAACCAGAATCTTCTATACTTCGTAATTCTACATTTGATAATATTGTAGATCCTCCTCGTAAACGGGTGGATACAAGTAAACCTAGATTACCTCCTTCTCGAATAGCTGATGGATCTCCAATGAATCCTCGTAAAAATAGGTATTTATATTAAAAATCATATTTTTTCTCTTTAAAATTAAATTTTAAAGGTATCGTCTTAGACAATCTTCTTTGGGAGGATCACCTGAAGATTCTCCACAACATACCTCACGTTCCTTATACCCTCAATCTGCTAGAGGAAATACTTTTACAACAAGTTAAATTAAAAAATTATTTATTTTTAAATTTTTTAAAGGTCAAAAAGTTGAAGAAGCTTTACTTGCCCTTTCTTCTAAGCATCGAACATCTATTGGAAATAATAATAATACTAAAAATTCAAATTATCAACAAAATCGTCAACAAAATCACCATCATTATTTTACACAACCAATAAATCCTTTAATTGTTCAAAGAGCTTCTAGAAAAGAAGAACAAAATATTAAACAATTAATTCAAACAAATAATTCAAAATCTACTAATGGATCAAATATTCCTCCTTTATTACTTCCATCTAATAAACCTAGAACAACTACAACTATTACTTCGACTAATAATACAGGTTAAATTAAAAAAGAAAAATTAATTGAAATAATACATATTATTGAAAATTATATATGTTTACTTATTGTTTGTCAATTTTTAAGACTAATTCAAGGGAATCAAATAAAAGGGACTTTTATAGTAAAGTTAAAAACTTGAGTTAAAACCTGACTTAAGATGTAACTTAAAACTTGAATAAATTAAAACTTGAATATATCTTAAAACTTGAATATAAATTAAAACTTGAATATAACTTAAAACTTGAATATAAATTAAAACTTGAATATAACTTAAAACTTACTAAATAATTTTTTTTTTAAGTCGCTGCTTCTTCTACTGCCTCTTCTTCTAATTCTATTGCCTCTTCTTCGGGTATTGCTTTAATGAATTCTTCATCAATGACTGCTTCAAATAATTCAATTACTGGTGTTTCTTCCTCTCCAGTTTCTTCAAATATTGGGCCAACAGGTCCTTGGCATTCTAAACTTTCTTCAACAATTAAAAACTCTATTTTGGGTACTCCTCGTTTTCATAGAAAATCTGTTGGAGGAAATAATAATATTTCTTCTACTAATTATAATACTGTTAGTAATAATACTGAATCAGATACAGAATGTAATGGTGGTAGTGGTGGTACTTCAACTACTAATTTGTCTGATTCTACATCAGAGTAGGATATATTATTTAACACTTTTTTTTTAAACGTCTTTCAATTATTGTTTCATTTCATATAACCGAGAAAAGGTTTATTATTAAAAAATTTTCGGCTCGGCTCTTTGATGACCCTATTATTAATTAAATAATTTATCTAATAAATTTAATAAATTAAATTAAAAGAATATTTTTTTTAATTCAGTCTCGTCAAAAAATCATTTTTCGGTTCACTTTCAATTAGCGGAGCTGAAAGAGATGATACTCCTTGTATTCCTGTTCAAAACAAAACTCTTGCAGAAATAAAAGCTGAATTAATACGACTTTTTTTAACTGTAAAAATTCTTTCTTTTTTTAAAATTTTATTATTTAATATTATTTAATAGATTCACGAACTTAGTCATTCCGTAATTGGTCAAAATTCTTTCAGAGTAGAATACAAACGGTTGCCTTATATTGGATTTTCAAGAGGAGTAAAATTCCAAGGTAAAAATTATTCTGATTTTGTAAGCTTAAGTTCGCAAGTTTTAAAGTTGCGGACAAAGTTTGCGGATTTTTATTAAATTATTTATTTAAACTTTTTTTTAGTTGATATTATTACTCCACCTAATCAACGAAAAGAAGATTCTCAAAATTTAATTATCTGTTCTGATACAACAGATTTTTATGTTGTTCAATTTACTCTTATTTCAGGTAAATAATTTTTTATTCTATTTTATTTTTTTGTTTTAAAGGTCCTCTTCGAAGATTTCGCCGTTTATTTGAACATTTTTCAACTGTTTTGCAAAACTCTCAAAGGTTTGTTTTAGAAAACAATAAAGTTTAACAGAAACTTAAACATTTACCGTAAAATTAATTCAGAAACTTAAGTTTATTTAATGCTTATTTTTCTGAAAGTAACAAACACTATTCCGGAAAGTTGAATTATTAAATTAAATTATTTCCGGAATACTTTTTTAATTTACAAACTTTATTTTATAGGGGAGTCGATCAAAGACAAACAACAACAACAGCATTATCTACTAGTTTTATGGTTAAACCACGTAAAATATCTTCACAATCTTCAGTTGGTTCAGAAGATTCTACAACTCTCCCCCCTTCAGTTGAAAGACAAAATTCTCAACAATTTAATAAACAAAAACAACAATCTTTTATTCAAACACGAGGAAATCCTCCTGTTAATTAATTTATTATTTAATTAATTTAATTAAATTATTTTTTAAGCTTGCCGAAGACGAAAGCGGATTTTTTGCTGATTCTGTTAGTAATTCAAAGATTGGTAAGACTTTTTTTTAAATTTTTTATCCATTGGATTTTTTGCTTGCTTAATTTTTTTTTTTTTAATTCTTTGCTGTTTCTACCCAATTTTTTAATATTTTTTTTTAATCCTTCTCAATTTTGCTTTATATTTTAAATTATTAAAATTTTTGGAAATTTTTTTTAAATTTTATTATTTTAAATTTCCTTCCTTTTTGTTTTTTTTTTAAATATAATTTTGCTTTTTGTTTTAAATGTTCTTTTAGCTTTACGTGCTGCCCTTTCTTGTTCTAATGCATCCCCTGGAAGAATATTTAATAATCAATTAAATTCTCCACCATCTTCTGGTCGTAGAATAGCCAGAAAAAGTGATGCTTCACTACTTGGTGTTTTAATAAATAATAAACAAAAAGCTAGTGTTGCCTCTTGGGGAAGTCCTGCAACAGTTGGACAAGAATTGCGTGCACAAAAAGAGGCTGAAAATTTAAATAAAGGATTAGGTAAATTATTTGAAATTATTTTATATAAAAAATTATTTTAATTTAATTCAATTAATTTTTCCTTAGATATAAATGATGATTTTTCTCGCCCAAAAACAGCAATATCTAATATAATTCAACAACATAAAGCAAGTATTTTTTCTTGGTCTAGTCAATGTTCTGGTAATTCTGTTAATTCTTCTGAATATACTGAAGATAGTTTAAAATTTATTAATTTAAATAATGATAAAATAAAAGAAGAAGAAAAAATTGAAAACAAAGAAGAAACAAGTTTGGAAAAATCAGAACGGAAAGAAGAAGTTTTTGAAGCTAAAAATGGTGAAAACAACACATTAATTAAACCTGAAATAAAGTTTTAATTTGTGTTTTGCGTTTTTCCCTGTTTCAAAAAAAACAAATTGCGTTTTGTGTTTTTTATTCCCCGTTCAAAAAATGCAAAAATTTTAAAAGCCGTTTCAGTACCAAATTTTCTTAATTTTTTTAAGAATTATTTTTATTGCTAAAATAATTTAAGTTTATTTTGCTTTATTAATTTATTTTTGCTTTGCTGTTGATTTTATATTTTTGCTTTTTTGTTGCTTTAAATTAACCTTTCCTTATAACTCTTTAAAAAAATTTTTTTAATTTAATTATTTAAATATTTTTGTAGATATATTGGCTTCTAATGGATGATTTTATGCATGAAACAATAATAAGTGAAACAAAAGAAAAATAAATTTAAATTGTATAAAATTTTCATCCCTTTTTTTAATTATTTTTTCAATATTTAAATTTTATTTTTATGTACATACATTTAGTTAACTCTCCAATTTTCTTGAGAGTTGACTACCTATTTTCCTAGTCATTAATTATTAATTTTAATAAATAAATGCTTTATTTTTTTTTTAAATAATAATTATTTAATTCAAAAAACTAGACCGAGACCTTTTTTTTATATATACTACAGTCAAATATTATTATTCTTAAATAACAAATTATTGTTCAGTGTTGAAGTACCAGTTAGCACTGGTTAATATAAAAAGCCGGAACTGTTTGTTTTAAAATTTTTGTATTTTAATTTAATACAAATTTTTTTAACTAACTTTTATGTATTTTATGTATTTCAATATTTTTTTATTTATTTTATATTTAAAACCGGAAATACTTATATTTATTAATAATATGTATTTACTTGTGTTAAAGTTGTGGAAAAATACAAAAATAAATTAAACTTTTTATGTATTTTCTTTTGTTTTGTATTTTATAATAAATATATAAAAGGCTTTTAAATTATTTTAAATTTAATTTATTTATTCTTAAAAAAATATTTTTTTTAAATATTTTTTAAGTTAATTTTTAATTCATTATTTTTCTTTAAATCTTAAAGAACCCCCGTTTTTATTTAATTAATCTATTTAGTTTTCTGAATTTTATTTTTTAGAATCAATTACCTTTTTTTTAAAATTTAATTAATTAAATAATTTTAAATAATTTCCGCTCTAAAAAAAATCTTTTTTTTTTTTAAATCTCTTTAATTAAAAAAAAAATGTCAAATTAAATTAATTTTTTATTAATTAATTTTAACGATTATTTTTTTTATTACCGGTTATGCACAAGGTTAGGTTATTTCATTTCTTTTTTCTCAGAAAAATAATAATTTTTTATTGATTTATTTAATTAAATATTTTTTAAATTTTATTTATTTGGCGTTCTGTTTAAAATAAAAATTAACAAATTTAAATTTCATTTAAAACAAATTATGTGTATCATCATTTATATGTACATATTATTTAAAATTTTTAATTATTTTATTCTAAAAAAACTTGAAAAAAAAAAATTAAAAGGTAATTATAAAAAAGAATTATATGCTTAATTTAATTTTATTAATTTTTTTTTTTCAATTTTTTCAAAATTTATTTTAATTTTTTTATTTAAAGAAAAAAAAAATTAATTATTATTTAATTAAATATATTACTTAAGAAGAATGTAAATAAATAAATTAATTAATTAATAATGCTTCTTTTACTGCGCAGTTTTTTTGTTTAATTTATTATTTATTTATAAACTTTTATTTTTTAATTAAATAATTTATTTAGCATTAATTTCTTTTTTATTTATTTTTTTATTTATTTATTGTCTGCAAAAAAATAAATTAAATAAATTTATTAATTAAATATTAGACTTAATTAATAATTAATTTAATATTTTTTAATATTTTATTTACATTTAAAAAATTATATTTTTAATATTTAATTAATTTTTTTTTTTATTAAGTTTTGCTGTGTTATGTTGCGTGCTTTTTAAGAGTATTTTTAAAATATATTTTTATTATATATCTTTTAATTTGTACAATTTTACCAAATAAAATAAACCTAAAAATAAATAAAAATTCCCTTTTTAATAGATTATGTATTTACTTTTGATACAAAAAAAAAAGTTTAAAAAAATCATTTGATTAATTCTTTAAAAATAAAATGTCCGCACTGAACCGACAGGACGACATTTTTATTTTATTTATTTTTATTAATTAATTATTTAATCAGATAAATAAATTAATTTATTTAATCAAATATTTAATTTAAAAATTTCGCAATTCTTTTACTTATTTTCACAAATTATATAGGTCAACAATAAAAAAAATTTATTTTTATTTTTAAAATTAAAATTAATTTTTGGGGTGTTCATTCTTTCTTTAAAAATAAAATAAATATTTATTTTATTTTACATATCCACTTCCCCCCTTCCTCCCTCTCCCCCCTCTCTAAATGACCGCGTGGAGGTCATACTAATCACTTTAAACTTTTTTTTTTTGCTTCTTTTTGACCTAATAAAAAAAAAAATAAATAAATATATAATTTTTAATTAATATTATTTTTTATTTAAATTAATAAAATATTAAAAATATTTTTTTTTTAATTATTAAAATTATTTAAAAATTTAAATAAAAATTTAATTTTCCAATAAAACTTGTTAACAAAATGTTTCATCTCTTATTATTCAAAAATTTATTATTAAAACAATATTTTGAATAAAAATTAATTAAAATAAAAAATTTAATTTTTAAAAAAATTTATTTTAGACTAACAACACCCTCTCAAAAAAAAAAAAAAAACTTTTAATTTTCTCTTGACCTTTTGTGTCTCAAAATTTTCCCAAAAATCTTTATTAAATTTTAAAATCCCTTAACATTTTATTTATCGATTTTTTTTTTAATTTTTTACGTCACTTTTTTGCCTTATTTTTATTTAATTTTTAGTTAATACCTCTTCTTATACACGTGAAATTAATTAATTAATTTTTGTTTTATTTAAATAAAAATTATTTTCCCTTTTGAAGGAAGAGAAATAATAAAAACCTGTATATTTTAAAATTTCTTCTTTTACATAAAACTTGAGTACGATTAATTAAAAGAAATAAATATTTAATTTATTTTCTTTCATTAATTTTTAACTGTCTGGAAAATTTTCTTTTCTTTTCTTTTTTCTTTATTTATTTATTTTATTTTTTACGTTATTTTATGCAACTTATAATTAATTTGGTATATTTAGGCGCATTAAATTAATTTTATAAAAAATTAATTTTTAATTTTTTATCAATTAAAAAATTAATTAAATATTGGGCTAAATTTTTTAAATAAATTTAAATTTTATTTTTTATTTTATTTCCTTGTGCAATTTAATTTACTTAAAGTAAGAAAATCGAGTCGAGAGTCTCGACCAAAATTTAAAGTCTCGTTCTAGTCTCGGTAAGTCTCGGTTTGGATTTTCTCAAAATTCTCGGTTCGTGCAACCTTAATTAAAGTAAAAATATAATATTTATCTTTCACTCTTTTCTTTTGACCTTTTTTATATATTTTACAAATAATATTTATTTATTTTTAAGGGCATAATAAATAATGGTTATTTAATTTTCTAATTTTCTAATTTTTTAATTTTATTTTCTTAATTAATTTTTATGTTTTTATTTCCTTATATTTATTATTTTTGTCCTTATAATTAGAATTAACTTTATAATCTAACAATTACCGCGCCCAAATATCCCTATCATATTTCAAGGTCAGATTTTTCTTAAAAAATAAAAAAAAAATTATTTAAAAAATATTAAATAAAAATAAAATTTAATTAAATGATGACCCTTTGTTTGATTAAATAAATTTAAAAATTCCCATAATTTATTTCGTTAATAAGATTAATTTATTTTATTAAATTCTCTTACGCAGTAATTATTAGATGCTCAAATTTAGTTAAAATATTATTCCTTTTTAATTTTATGATCATTTTTATATTTTTGTATTTGTGTGTAATAACCTTTGTCAGCTGTTAATATTGTTAATTTAATGTAAAACTTAATAAAATGTTAAATTATAACATTTGAATTCTGATTTTTATTCTGCTTTTTATTCTGATTTTTTATTCTGATTTTTATTCTGATTTTTTATTCTGATTTTTATTCTGATTTTTATTCTGCTTTTTATTCTGATTTTTTATTCTGATTTTTATTCTGATTTTTTATTCTGCTTTTTATTCTGATTTTTATTCTGATTTTTTATTCTGCTTTTTATTCTGATTTTTATTCTGATTTTTATTCTGATTTTTTATTCTGCTTTTTATTCTGATTTTTATTCTGATTTTTATTCTGCTTTTTATTCTGATTTTTATTCTGATTTTTATTCTGCTTTTTATTCTGATTTTTTATTCTGATTTTTATTCTGATTTTTTATTCTGATTTTTATTCTGATTTTTTATTCTGATTTTTTATTCTGATTTTTATTCTGATTTTTATTCTGCTTTTTATTCTGATTTTTTATTCTGATTTTTATTCTGATTTTTTATTCTGATTTTTTATTCTGATTTTTTATTCTGATTTTTATTCTGATTTTTTATTCTGATTTTTATTCTGCTTTTTTATTCTGATTTTTTATTCTGATTTTTATTCTGATTTTTTATTCTGATTTTTATTTTTATTATTCCTACAAAATATAAATACCACCCTTCTTTTTTGTTTAATCTTTCTCATATTTACATAAATACTTACATTTCTGATCAATTTAATATTTGCTTATGTTTCAATTAAATATTTCGTAATTTTATTAACATCTTTTTTTTAATAATAAATTAAATTTTTAAATATTTACAGATAAATTATTTAAATTAAATTAATTAAATTAAATTATATATTTTTTTGTACAAAAATGGTTATTATTAATTAATTAATATTTTATTTTATTTATTTATTTCTTAAAAACTTTCCTTCAATGCTTCAAAGGGTCCAAAATGCTTACAAAAAATATTTTGTAGCTTTTAATTATATAATTATTAAACAACATTATTTATTTAATTATTTTTGGATTTTTAATGTTTTTTTCAATTTTATTTCAACTGAAGGTTTATTATCTGTTGAACAATGTTGTGTTAGAGAGAAAATACCAAATATTTGTGTTCGCACACTTTGCAATCCTGTAAATTTATTTTTTAAATTTCTTCTTAATATTTAATAAATACTTTTTTCGAAAGAAAAACCTTTTAAATAATATTTAAAGCCCTAAATACATTTTTTTTAATGTTTTTAATGAAGGACTTTGAAAAAAAAAATATTTTAATTTTACAATATTTTTTTATATAAAAATTTAAAAATTATTATTTTAAAAAATTTAAAAATTTTTTATAAATTCATAATAAAAAAAGAAATTATAAAAAACATTTTTTCTGCTTTAAAGGGATCCCCTCCTAGTGATTTTGCTGTTTATGATGTTTTTGATAGAAGAAATAATTGTTCAAAACATTTAAATCAAATAGCTAAATGTTTAGCTGCAGGTCGTGATCATTCTCCTTGTTGTTCTAAAGAAGCTAAAGATTTAGATGAAAATGTTTGTTTTGGTAAGTTTATTTTTTTTAAATTGTTCTGAAAAGTTTAAAAACAAGTTTTAATAATTATTTTTAAACAAAAAAGTTTAAAAACAAGTTTTAATAATTATTTAAAAAAAAAAAAAGCTTAAAAACAAGTTTTAATAATTATTTTAAAAAAAAAGTTTAAAAACAAGTTTTAATAATTATTTTTAAAAAATAATTTATTTTTTAAGGTTTATGTAGAGGAGAAGGAAATTATCATAGAGCAAGTGCATATCAGACATGTATTGCTTTAAATTTAGCTTCAATGTTTTCTTGGTAAGGAAAAATTAATTTTTAAAAATTAATTAATTATTTTATTTTCTAGTTTTGAGAAGGGTTATCAAAAAATTCCTTCTTTCCCAAGAAATTTAGTTATTGGGCAAATTGGCACTAATGAGGTGAGTTTTAATATTTTTGGGGTCTTTGGACCTTTTATTCTTTAATAAAAAAATAAATATTTAAAAAAAAAATTAATTTTTAAATTAAATTATTTAAAAGGTAGAATTTAGTTGGCAAGAACCTGAACATAATTCTAAATTTGTTGATCATTATTTAATTTATATTTATGAATTAGAAACAGGAAAAGAAGAAGCAGATTTGACAACAGAATTACAAATTGAAACAATGGCTAGAGAAGCTAAAATTACTCAACTCGAACCTGGAACACGTAAAAATTAATTTATTTAATTTTTTAAAATTTAAATGAAAGAAAATATCAAAACTCGAGAATTGCGACGAGACAAGTCTCGACAAGATTTTCCGAGACACCGCTCTCGAAATCTCGGTTTTTTTTTGAAATTTTTAGAGATTTTCCTTGATTTATCTTACGAGATATCTCGTCTTGTTGAAACAACTCGAGTCGGGATCTCGGAACTGCAACTTACCGGTCTCTAATCAAAACTAAAAAGTTTTAAAATAATTAAAAAAATAAATAAACTATTAGAATGTTCTATTCTATTTTATATTTTTATTAAGGTTATTTACTTCAAATAATTGCTCTAGGAATTACTAATTCAAATTTGGAATTATCTCGTTCACTTCCTTCAGAATTACGATTTAAAGTATTTAATTATTTTATTTTTCCTTTTTTTTTTTTAAAAAAGACTTGTGGAATTGCACCACAGGCTAAACCTTTCAAAGAAAAAATATTTGCTTCAATAGGTTCTAATGCTTTAATAGCTTGTAGAATACGTACAAGGTTTTTTTAAAAATTTATTATTTTTTTAAATTTTAATTTTTAGTGGTATTTCAACAAAAAATAGTTTAATAATTAAATGGGAACATAAAAAACATGAAATACACAGACAAGGAGGTGGACATTTTTATAGTGTTGAATTAAATGAAGGTATTAATTTAAAAAATATTCAAGAGAAATTTTTTAATTTTTTTTTTTAAGAAAGAATAACTCAAAGCCATTATGTATTTTCAAAGTTCAGACCTAGAGAATTATTAGCTATGTTACAAATTAAAAGAACTAAATCTGAGGATTATGGACTTTACAAATGTAGAGTGGTAAATAAATAATTAATTAATTGAATTTATTCTCCTCTAATTAGTATAGCTCGAAGTCGAGGTTTTTGGGAAAAATCGAGACCAGCTCGAGGTCGAGCCCGAAATCCGAGAAAAACTTTTGTTTTCCTTTTCCCGAATACTTGTAGTTTCTGTTCCAGAACAGAAACTAATAGACGGGTTCTTCTCGACTTTGTGTTCTAAATATTTATTTAATTTTTCTAAAATTTATTTTAGTCTGACGATTTTGGAGAAACTGAGGCAATAGTTCATTTGTCTATAGCTACTGTACAATCTCCACTTCCATCTCCACCAGAAATGCCTCGGCAATGTTGGTAGGTTTTTTAAAATTTTTTTAACAAATAAATTATAAATAAAAACTAAAAGAATTCTTTAAATAAAAAAAAATTAAAGTTCCCGTCGAGGTGTAAGTAAACGTTGTCTAATAATGTGTGGTATGAGTGATTCAGAAACTCGTCGTTATGTTCCAAGACCATTTATGAGCTTAAATTGTAGTGGAGAAATAGCTAAGGTTATTATTAAATAATTATTTTTTTAAATTTACAAATCAACAAATTCAAAGCCCAGGTACTCGCATGTGCAATGCCCTTAGTCGATGAAAGTCCTTGTTGTATGACTAAAGAAGTAAGAAAATATAATTAATTAATTTTCTCTTTACAATTCATAATTCTTTTCTAATTATACTCTTTTTTTCTTTTTCTCTCTCTATTAATTCCCAATACACTCTTTTAAGTATACCAACTTTAAAATCTTAGATATTTATTTTATAAACTTAAGTTTGTAAAATCTAGAAAATATTTCTGATTTTTGTATTTTTTCAATCAGAATTTATATTTCTTAAATAACTTTTATAAACTCATAAATAATTTTCAGATTCCCTCAGAATGTCTTTATTTATGTGATCATCAACAAAGAGCACCTAATTTAATGCCATCACATTGTCTACAATTTGTAACTACTGCAGAAGTAATATATTTTTTACTTTAAAATTTTAAATTATTTCTCTTATTAAAGGAATGTCGTCTTTCTGGTATTCATAATAGGCCTAGCGTTATTCGCAATTTAAAAGCCCAAATTAACACAGAAAATATTGGGACAATTTCAATTAATTTAAATTATGACAATTCTGAAAGGGCTGATATTTATTATATTTATTGGCGTTCAGAAGGGGGAAATTGGCAATACAAAACATCAATTGGAACAAACAAAAAATTAATTACAAATTCTAAAATTGATGAATTAGTTGTTGTAGCAGCTAATTCTTTTGGATTTTCCCAGCCATCACAACTTTTTTTAAAGGAAGGAAAATGGGTAAAAAATTATAAGAAATAAAAATATAATTTAAAATATTTTATTTATTATTAAACTTTTTTTTTTTTGATTTCCGGAAAATACGTCAGTGG
The DNA here is from genome assembly GCA_036172905.1 of Meloidogyne graminicola. NCBI lineage: Eukaryota > Metazoa > Nematoda > Chromadorea > Rhabditida > Meloidogynidae > Meloidogyne > Meloidogyne graminicola. The sequence continues at coordinate 459,374 of JARPZY010000017.1, read as the reverse complement.
AAAACTAAAAAATACGTCAGTAAACAAAAATACATTTAATACACACGAATGTTTTTCTATTGTTTTTTCCTACATTATAAGAATAAACACAAAAATAAATTAAAACACAACAAATATTAATTTTATGTTTATTAAAACTTAATACATTTTCCACTGACTTTTTTCAAGATAATCCCCTTTTCATCTATTTCTTAAATACATACGTATATTTTATTTATTTTTTAGTGCAAAAATTCTTTTTTTTTCTAAAAATCCGTTTCCTCAAAAAATCCGTTTCCTCAATTCTTTCTATTTAATTTAAAACATTTCCTATATTATTTTAAATATTTCCTATAAAATGTCTAAAAAACTGGTTTATTTGTAGAGAATAATTTATTTAATTTTTTGATTAAAAAAAAATTTATAGGTTAACTTTGCTTATAAATCAGTTATTAATATATTTATTGCATAATTTGATCTCATTTTATTAATTAATTATTTATTGTACAATAATTTATTAAATAATGTGAATGTTTATATATAAATGTTATAAATGGGTGGTCAACTTAAAAAATCTAACGCTTATAAGAAAAATATTAAGTTTCCGGTCTTATTGTAATTTTAAAACCGGAAAACATAATAAAATATGTTTATAAAATTTCTATTGAATTAAAATGCAAAACATTATAATTTAATACATTTTTACAAACATTTCAAAACTTGTTTTTAAACCATTTGTAATTCGAACAATTTAAAACGGTCATTCTAAACATGTTTCAAGAACAACTCCTTAAAAACACCAGATTTTGATCCTCCCTTTATTAAGGGAGGAATGCGCCGTTCCCGGAGGTAAGTGCAAGACCGGGCCAACGCTTGGTAGAGTAGAAGCAAGCTTCTAACTCAAACCATTTTCCAAAAATTGGTTAATCTCTTTGACCCCGGTAAGGGTCGTTACGGAGATTAAGCCGTAAAGAACAGATACTACACTTTGATCTTAGCCAAAAGGCCGAGAAGCGATAAATAAAGAAATAAAAATAAATAAATATTAATTAATAAAAAGAAATAATGGATAGGTTTATAAAAATAGAAAATATATTGAAGAAAAATATTAAAGAAAGTATATATTTTATTTAAGAAAAGAAATTAGGGGGAAAAAAGATTGAAGGAAAAGAAAATAATTTACCCAAAAAAATTATTTTTCCTTGTTTATTATTTCGCTTATTTAATTAAAATTTATTAAATTAAATTTAATTAAAATGGATATATGAAAACTAAAATTTATTAATGAAAATTCTTTTGTCAAATATTAATTTGAAAATATATAATTTAATTATTTTAATTAATTTTTAAAAATTAAATAATTTATTTAAAACATTAATAAAATTTTAAAAATATTATTGGGCTCAGCCGTGGATCGAACACGGGACCTCTCGCTCCCAAAGCGAGAATCATGCCACTAGACCACTGAGCCGACAAATAATGTTTTGAATTAATTTATTAAATAATAGAAAGAAAAGTTTTATTTTTATTTTTATTTATCGTTAAAAACATGTTTTTATATACCTAATCTACATGAATCATTCAATCTTCTCAAAATAAATAAAAGATATACTTTTATATATTAATCAAGCTATACAAAATATATATCAGAATGATAATAGAGTTAAAACAATAAATAATTTAAAAACTTTGTTTTAATATTTTGGATTTTTTAGTGAATATATGTAATTCAGGGCTAAACTCAAGTTAATGAATCCAAACAAAATTTTCTATGGGGTAACCCTAAAGATCAACTCCAGTTGTTTTTTTATTTTCTCGTTGTGGAGTCAAGGGGGCTTGGATCTGCCTCAGACTATTTTTCAACTTTTTTAAAGCTATGTTTTAATTACCGTATTTACTCCAATAGAATAAACAAACAAACAAACCTTTTCAATTATATATATAGATTATACTTACATTTTTTTTTTAATTAATTAAATGAAAATAAAATTTAAAGTTCTTTTTCTCTAATTACTAAAAAAATTATTTCAAAATATTAGATCAGGTAATTTAAATTTTTCTTCCGTTTTCTTCCTTCTTTAAAAATCTATAATGAAATCTTTACTCGTCTTCTCTATTCTTTTTTTTTTAATAATTAAAATGCCAACATAAGTGCAATCATATTGGCAATATTTTACCTATTTGGCTTTATTAAAAAATTAAATTTTATTAAATTCATTCACTCTCTTAGAATTTTATTTATTAAATTAAAAGAAGAAGAAGAAAAAAAAGTTATTTAATTTTTAGAAATGAATTACCCAAATTTTATTTATTTATTTTTAATTTTATTTATTTTGTTTAATTTAATTAATTGTATGAATAAAGGAAAAAGACCAATGAAAGGAGAAGAAACAACAACAACTTCAAATATTCTTCCAGAAGAGTTAAATAATTATTTTGAAATAAATACTACTTGGGAAGGAAAAATTTTTGTTTCTTGTAAAATCCCGGTTAATTACGGTAATTTATATATTTAATTATTATTAAAGTAAAGAAATTTATTTTTAATAAAATAAACTTCAAAGAATCTTTACTGATAAAAGGTTAAATAAGCAAGATAGTATATAATTTATAAATTAAAAATAGTTAATTAATTTAAATTTATATATATATATATTTTTTAAGAACATTCAAAAAGACAAATGAAAGAAGAGAGGTGTGGTATAACATTTGATTTAGATAGTGAAATTGTTTCTCAATTAAAAGAACATCTTAAAGATTATCATTCAATTGATATTTCAAGTTAAAATTAATTTTTAAAATTTTTAATTAAAAATTTTAAGATTCAAATGAAGAAAATGATTCAGAAGAGGATCAAGGATCTAAAAAACAATGTAAGTTTTTTTTTAATTTTTTTTAATTTTAGATTATTTTTTATATTGTTTAAATTTAAATAAAAATTATTTTAAAAAATAACAATAATATTTAAGCTAATAAAAAACCATTAATTTGGCAATATTATACAATAAAGATTGTTAATGGAGAGAAGATTGTTTATTGTAATTTAAATGATAAAAATGGAAAAAAATGTGAAGAATGGTTTTTTCCCGTCACTGCACAAATTACGAATAAATTAAAATATCATTTTGTCCGGGACCATATCTACGGATTGAAAAATGGTTAAAAATTTAAATAAATTTTTAATTAATTATAATAATTTTTTTGAAGCAAATTTTGATGAAGTTATAAATAAATGTTTTGATATTGATCATACAAAAAAGTTAGCTTTTTGTAATTTATGCAAAAAAGAATTACAATATAAAAACACTAGAAATAAGAAAAGTCTGGAAAGGCATTTAACAATTCATACAACAAAAGAACTTGAAAATTATCTTTCCGGAAAATATAATGTTGGGGAAGGATCAAATAAAAGTAAAAAGTTTTATTTAAAATTAATTAAACTTTTATATTATTTAAAGTTTAATAAAAACAAAGTTTTGTTTTTATATGTTTATGAGTCCAAATGAACATTTCTAAGAGTAACCCCAAAAGATCAACTCATTTTAATTTAGCTTAAATTGTTTTGAACTAAAATATAAAAGAAAAAATTGATTTTATAACCTGAAGCTATATGTAGATGTTTAATCTAATCTTCAATTTTTAGCTAAATGATATTTGTAAAAAATAATTTAATTAAAAAATTAAATTTAAATGAAGAAATGAATTGTTTGTTTAAAATTCCGTGACCGTTGACTTTAAAATAAAGAAGTAAAAAAACATGAATTGATCTTCTGGGTCTACCTTTGAAACTGGTTTGACTGAACAAAAATTTTTAAAATTAAATATTTTTTTTAAAGTTTTATTTATTTTTTAAATAATAGATTAACAAAAACATTTTGGATGATGCATAAATTCAATTGTAATATTTTAATAAATAATTAAATTAAAATTTTAAATAAATTTTAAAAATATTTTTAAAAAATATACATATAATATATTTTTAAATAAAAATAAATTTTTTAATTTTTTAGATTAACAAACAATATTCTATGAAAATTGAACTAAAGAAATTATTTTTCGTTAAAAAAATTTAAAAAAAATTTTTTTATATTTTTCATTTTAAAAGTAAAAATTCCCTTCAAAAAAAAATTTTTTTTTCACAAATTATTCATAAAATTAAAGATGAAACGAAAATATAAATTTTTAATTAAAAAAATATATAAATTTAATTAACGTCTTTTTCTTTGCTTTAATTCCATAAAACTAACAAATTTCTTTTTAAAATATTTTGTCTATTTAAATTAGGGTGTTAAAAAGGAATTAATACACAAATATTAATTTTTAATTATAGTCCATTTACAAAGAAAAGTCATAAATGGTCAAAATAATGAATAAAATTTAATTATATAGCACAATAAATTTTTTTTCTAAAAATGTTGGGCTCAGCCGTGGATCGAACACGGGGCCTCTTGCACCCTAAGCAAGAATCATACCACTAGACCACTGAGCCTTCATATAAGTATTTTTTTTTTTTACTTATGTTAATGGAATATTTTTTAAAAATCTAAAAATTGAATTTTAAATAAATAATTTAATAATTAGTTTTTGAGGCGTTTCCTTCGAATATATTACTTAAAAATTTCTGATCTCCAGAGAATTGTAGCTAGACAATCGATTGGTGCTCCTGTAAAATGGTTTTAAAAAGAAAATATTCTGTTAATATTAATTTTATAGATTATTTTATGAATTTGTTGACAGTTTAATTACAATTTAAAAAAAACATTCATTAAAATGCTAAAATTTAATTTTTATTTAATTAGTGAAAATAAACCACTTTTTTGTAGACCCGCTCGTTAACAACTTTATAATTCTCTATAAAAACTTTAACTGTACACAAAGTAAATTAATGAGAAATTTGATCATAAGTATATACTTAAATTAAACTCTTCTTTAAAACACCAGATTTTGATCCTCCCTTTATTAAGGGAGGAATGCGCCGTTCCCGGAGGTAAGTGCAAGACCGGGCCAACGCTTGGTAGAGTAGAAGCAAGCTTCTAACTCAAACCATTTTCCAAAAATTGGTTAATCTCTTTGACCCCGGTAGGGGTCGTTACGGAGATTAAGCCGTAAAGAACAGATACTACACTTTGATCTTAGCCAAAAGGCCGAGAAGCGATAAATAAAGAAAGAAAAATTAATAAATATTAATTAATTAAGAAGAAATAATGGATAGGTTTATAAAAATAGAAAATATATTGAAGAAAAATATTAAAGAAAGTATATATTTTATTTAAGAAAAGAAATTAGGGGGAAAAAAGATTGAAGGAAAAGAAAAAAAGAAGGAATAAAAAGGTTAGACACCAAAAGAAAAAAGGAAAATACATTATTTTTTCTGTATTATTTACTAGTGTTTAAACATTTCCAATTTTTTTTACCTTCTTTAAAAATAAAAAATAAATTTTTGAGTATGTCAGAATGTATCATCAGAAAACTTATAATTAGCTGTCTGACTTCAAATGTTTTAATTCGCAACACCTAAATTTGCAACAAATTGTTGTTGTCCGCAAAAGTTTTCATAACACAAAAAATATTTTATTATCTCTCAAATTGTAAATAAGGTATATAAATAGATATATAAAATGAAACTTTTTTTTAGAAATTATAGTAAAATATTTTCTTAGTCATATGTAAAAAGAAGAAGAAATAAATGTATAATAAAAACAAACAAAAATCTTAAACTTGTAAATCTTTTTTCCTTTCATTTTGTCAGTAGAAAAATTGTTTTGACATTTAACAATTCTTATAAATAAATTTTACAATTTAAAAAAAAAATTTTTTCTATTTTTATACAATTAAAGAAAAATTAAATAAAAAAAAATTCAACAATTTTTTTTATTTTGATTATTTAAAGAAATAACCAAAATAATTAACAAATTTTTAAAAATAAAATTTTTATTAAACATTAAAAATAAATAATTAATTTATTTAATTATTCACAAAAAAATTCTTTTGTTGAATTTTAATATTTATTTTCAATTAATTTTTTTTTTTTAAAGGAAAGGGGGTAGTTGTATAGAATATTTATTTATTTATATAATTGACAAGGTTGGAAAAAGGTTGAATAATTGGGAAAATAAAAATAAAAAAGTTTTTTTTTCTGTCTAAAATACAAAAGTATTTTTTGAGTTTTTTTTCTTTTCTAAAAAAATATTCAATCAAAAACTCAAAAAACACACAAAAAGTCCCAATAAAATTAATTCATTTTTTCCTCTTCTTTTCTTTCTTTTAAAAATATTAACCCAATAATGTATTATTTGTTGAAGAATTATTTTGAATATTTCCTTCTATATTAGTAGTATTCCCTCCTCCATCTCCATTTGTCATAATAATATTTTGTTTAGCTTGTTGCATCATTTCATTTAATGAAGGAGAAGGACGTTCATTAGCAAGGAATGGGTTATTTTTGGTAGCAGTAACAGAAGTTGCAGCAGATCCAATTAAGAAGGGATTCGTTGCTTAAATGTGAAAAATAAATTTTTGGGCATAAATTTAATAGAAAAAAAACCTTTTTTGGGAATGGCTGAACTACTTGGTCCAAGTAAATTGTCCAAATTGACTAGACCAGAATTTTCTTTAAAAAAAATTAATTTAAATAATTTTATATTAAAAAATGTAATTTCCATTTCTAAAAAACTGTTTATTTAAATGAGAAATTTGAGTGCCAATTACTTCTTTGGAATAAAAAAAATTGTTCACAAAGCAGACTGATAACGACAAACTAACTTTTAATATTATCAAAAATACAGAAGAAAAAAGTTTAAAAAATATTAATTAAAAATCAATATTTGGCACTCGTGACAAAAAATACTAAAAATCAAGTTTTAACCTCCCAAGAAAGATTCAGGTGTTTTTACATTACTACGCTGTTGTCCAATTTTTGAGCCTTGTTGCCCTTTTTGGTCAGGAGTTGTATTATTATTTTGTACATTTTGATTTTCAAAAGCAGCCCAAGGATCGTTATTAGGTGCAACTAATGGCACAGTTGGTTGAGTTTGAGGTTGAGAACAACCAAAAATATCCTCCAATTCCTGAGAGCGTTCAGAATTTGTGGGGAGTTTTGTTGTGGTCGTTGGCGGTTGCAAAGATGTTTGGGTTGCCCAAGGATCGTTTTGAGCAGATGAAGGAATTAATACTTAAATTTAAAATTATTAAAAAAAAACGAAATATTTAAAAAATAAACCAGAATCATTAAACGCGGGAGGAGGAGGAGGTAAACCACCAGCTAAGGTAGGAATTGTCGTTGATGGTCGAGGAGACCAAGGATCGTTTTGCAAAGGTTGCTGCATATTTAACAATGTATTATTCTCGGCTGTTTTGCTAAATACTTCTTCAAGACCAAGAGAAAGTAAATTATTCAATTCACCCTTAATTTTGAAAAAATTTAAATCGAAAAGTTCAAATAATAAATAAACCTGTGATTTTGATGTGCTTGGCTTTTGTGCCGAATCTTGACCAGTTGGAGAATTCAAACTCGAAGAACGGCCAACCATCTCACGCTTACTTTCTTCAATTGCAATCTTTAAAAATAATGAAAATTTAAAGAGATATTTTCCATTAATTCTTCCCAACATGTTTAATTACTTAAAATTACAGCAAAATTCATTTAATTTTTATTTATTTCATTGTTAGGTTCAGTAAGGAAAATAAAAATAGGAGTAATGAAGGGATGTCTTTAAAGTATTACCAAACTTTAGTTAAATAGAAATTATATTTAGTAATAAACAAACTTGTAGTCGAACATCATCACCTCGTCTTAATTCTTGTTCTTTTTCACATTCTTCCTTTGAAAGTGCCAATGCTATTTGTAATTGCATTTCCTCTTCTCCCAAAGAGGAAGGTCTAGCTTCTTCAAATTCAGGGTCTACAGGGCCACCTCCAGAATCGATTGTACGTCTTCGACTCGTTCCTGCCCTTCTTGTTCCATCAGATGAAATACCAGAAGTTTCACTATTCATAAAACGTTTTCTCGTTAACATAAAACGAGCTCTTTCATTTTTTAGTTTCTCATCATCAGTAAGTAGAGCAACCATTTGCTTAGCTTTTGTTCGAACATTTAATCCTTGATCACGATTTTCTTCAATGTGTTGAAAATCCTAAAAGATTTTTTTTTTTTAATGTTAAAATAAAAAAAAAAGAAAACCTTTAATGTTTCAACAGAAAATATATTTTCTTTACATTGTTGTGCAACTCGTTCACTTCCACATTTAATTAAATAATCAAGTAAAACCATACTTTTGTAAACCTAAATTGAGAGTTAAAGTAATATAAAAAGTAAATGCTACATGTCGCCAATTCTTTCCATGGTCATTTAACCTTTTCCAAATTACTGACATAATTTCGTTAAATTGAATTGGATTATGTGTCAAATCAGCTATTTCGGACATTAATGCCGTTGTTGGGCCCCAAGGATCATTACTATAATTTAAAAATAAAAAATAAAATTTAGAAAAAAAAACCTGGTAGCCTCTCGGACTTTAACCTGTGCATCTGTATAATTCAAGGCTACATTTTTTACTTGTCTGCGAATTGTTGATATGGACATTTTAAATCAGTTTAAATAAAAGGTTAGAGATTTTCTAAAAAGAAATTATTTAATTCAATTAGACTAACTCGAATTAAAAGTCCTAATAAAAAAAAGGATAAAGAAATATAGGCAATTAATTAATAGAATTACTTCGGTATTTAATAGAAGTAAATTATATTATTAAAATTTATCCATCCATCGTTTTAAATACTCATAAAAATTAATCACATAAAAACTATAACCGAAGATTTTTTAAAGTAGAAAAGGTTTGAAAATATAAACGAGTTTATATAAATATTCATATTTATTAATCATAAGTGAAAAAATTTTGCTTAACATTGCAGAATACAAATATTGGCTATGTAAACTTTTGCAGTGCGGCAATATAAAAAATATTGACAACCGATCAGAGTATGCATAAAGAAAATAAAAAAAAGAATAACAAGAAAATTTTTAATTTTCGTTAATTATATTTTCACCTTTTTTTTTTTTCTTTTTTTGTTTCTCTACTATATCTCGCGTTCTGTTTATTTCTCTGGTGTTTCTATTCTTTTATTTTTTATTTCTCTATTTTTAAAATGCATACAAAAATTTTCAATTTTTGAGTTGTAACTTTTTTTTTTGTAAAATCTTATCCCCATACTTTCATTCTTATTCCTTTTACCTTTCTTTCATTCTAAAAATATGTTTTTTTAGTAAAAAGGATATGAAATGAACATTTTTCGTTTATCGGCTGATTTGGCCCATTTGTTGGCAATTCTAATTTTGCTATGGAAAATTTGGAAAACAAGATCTTGTGCAGGTTAATTTTAAAATTGTTTTTCTTAAATTTAATTTTTTAGGCCTTTCTGGAAGATCACAAGTTATTTTTTTGCTTGTTTTTGTCTGTCGATATTTGGATATTTTTACAAACTTTGTTTCAATTTATAACACTGTTATGAAGGTTTAAATATTTAAAATCATTTATTAATCATTCCTTAAGTTGTTCTTCATTTCTTCTTCAATAGCAACAGTTTACTGCATGTACCATAAGTTTCGTGCTACTTTTGATCGGTAATTCTTATTGAAAAGTTTTCTAAAATTAAAATTATTAATTATTTCTTTATTTTAGGAATCATGATACTTGTCGCATTGAGTTTCTTGTCTTACCATGTTTTGTTCTGGCACTTCTCATTAATCACGAATTTTCATTTTTTGAGGTTTATTTTAATTAGAATTGGCCTAGATTTTATTTTTAAAATTTTTAATTTTAATAAAAAAATTTTCTATTTAATTTATTATTTACACTTTTCCATTATTTTCTTCACTTTTATTTTTAACTTTTAATCGAAATTAATTAATTTTTTTCAGATTCTCTGGACTTTTAGTATTTATCTTGAATCTGTTGCAATTATGCCCCAACTTTTTATGCTTTCAAAAACAGGATCAGCAGAGACTATAACTGCTCATTATCTCTTTGCTTTAGGTTAAACACTTTTAATATTTTTAAAATTTATTTTTTTAGGTATTTATCGTGGTCTTTACATTCTCAATTGGGTTTATCGTTATTATATGGGTTTGAATAGATAATTTATTTAATTTTTAAAAAATTTGTTTTTCAGAGGATTATCTGGACATTATTGCTTTGGTCGCTGGTATTGTTCAAACTGTTCTGTATGCCGATTTCTTTTATCTTTATGTTAGCAAAGTGGTCCAACAAAAGTATTCTTTTTGTTTAAATTTAAAAATTAATTTATTTAGAAGTACCATTCAACTCCCTGCATAAAAGAAATTATTTTAAGAAATATTGGCCATTTTTAATTAATAAATTGTTTAATTTTGTGTGTTAATTAATGTCTATTTTGATCCCTTTCTGTCCCAAATTTTATTTATTTTTTAAATGTTGGTTGGTAAAATAAATACAATTATACCTTTATATCTTTTTAAGTCCCTTCTATTTTTGTTTGCGTCGTTCAATTTTTGCGCACTCCTCTGGCATAAAGTTAAAAAAATTTGTATTTTTTTTCCTCCGTTCTTTAACCTAATAAAAGTAACAATAAAATAGATAATCTCAAATATTAATTAAACACTAGATAAGCTTGGGAATAACAGAAAGAGTTTACGTGTCTTCTAAAAATAGTTTACTTTTTTTGACCATTATGTCCCTCTAAACATTTATAACTAATAGCATAAATTTAAGGATATTTTTTTTTAAACTTTTATTTAATTCTAGTTTTTATTTAAGTAAATATTTTAATTAATTCAACCCTTTAGAAACGCGCAAATTTATTTAAATAAAATATATATAAATATTTTCTCCCATTTTTTTTTACTTTTTTCAAGACTCGCACAGTTTGTATGTTTGTCAAATGATGCTAATAAGCCATCCTTTTCCGTTATTTTTTTTTTCTTCAACAAAAGTTTAGCTTTACCCCCCAATATAAGAAAGGAGGGGAATTTCATTAACACATCGATTCCCCTTTCTTCCCTTCCATCTTTTCCTCTCACCTATCTTTTACTTCTTCTTTTTTATTTTCCATATACTTTTGAAGAAAATGAGAAAGAAATTGTTTTTTTTAAAGGAATAAGAGGTAGTAAATAGCAGATTGGGGTAATGGTGGTTGTGGTGTTGGTGTTCATATCCATGGATGACTGACGCGCGTTTTGTCCAGGAAATAATATATATTTTAGTATTAGCCAGTTTATTTTATACTTTTTAAAAAAGCAAAAGGAGAAGAAGAACGATAATTTTTTAAAGTTAAAGGATATGCCAAGATTTTTTTTTTTTTAAACAATTTTCCCTAAACGTCTTAAATTTTTTAATTTTAAATCAAAATTTAATTAAAATTCTAATTTTTTTCTCTTATAATTTAATTTAATTTTTTTTTTAAATTAATTTTTCTTTTTATTTAATTAAATTTATTTTTTTTTTCTATTTTTAAATATTAAATAAACATTTTTTTTTTTGAAAATAAAAATTTAATTTTATTTAATTATTTAGGTAAATAAAAATAATTTTTTTTTTAATAATTAAAAAAAAATTAAAAAAATATTTATTTTTAATTCTTTACTGCATTAAAATTAAAAAATAATCCTTAAAAAAAATTTATTTTTTTTATTTATTTTTAAAGACCACCCAATAACTTTAAATATATCTTCTTCCAATTTAAATTAAACTTAAAAGAAAATATTGCGTGACAAAAAAGGTGACAATATTTAATTGTTTTTTTTTTCTTTTTTTTTTTTTCCTTGTCATTTTCAGCTAAAAAATAAACATAAATTTCCGCTCTTCCTTTTTTTTTTAACAAATGAAAATTTTGCTAAAAATAATTAAAATTAAATAAAAATTTAAATGAGCACTTTTTTTTCAATTTTTGCCTGAAATGTATGAGAAATTGAAAAATTATCATTAAGTTGACCATTTTTTTTTTTCTTAACTTCTTTAAATATTTTATTAAATTTAAACATTAAAGTTTATTATTTACTCGAGGTTTCGGTAAAAATAAAAGTGATAATGAAGTGGACATGAAAAATCGAGATCGAGGTTAAGCGAGACTTTTCTCGATTTAAGTCGAGACATTCTAGGTTTCGAGGTTTCGAGCCCAAGACTTAAAAATTAACCCTCAGTCTCGACTTTTAAATTCAATTTAATATTTAATGATTTTAAATTTAATGTTTTATTTTTTGAATTATTTATTATATTTTTTGGGGGGTCTCACTCATAGTCTAATTAAAATTTTAACTAATTTCATAATTTATCGAAAAATAAAAAAAAAACAATTAAATTTTACTTAAAACTTTAAAAAAAACTTTTTAATTTAAAAAAAAAAAAAAAGTTTATTTTTTTTTGTTTTTATAGTTTTTCTCTTTTTTAAAACTTTATTTATTAAAGGAAAATCTTTCCATAAAAACATTTATTTATTTTAGTCTTTTTTAAATGCCTAAAGGCTAATTGCTTCCATAAAAATGGCACAGTTTTAATTTAAAAAAAGGAGAAAACAATTTATTTAAATGAAAATTGGTTTATATATTTTTTTAATTTATTTTTAAAAAATTAATTTTTTATTTTGAAAAAAAAAAAAAGTTTTTATTTTTATGGATTAAATAAAAAAAGGAATTTTTTTTTTAACTGACGTTTTATTTAATTAATTCTTTTCTTTAATACATAAATAAGATTAAAAAAAATAAAATAAAAAAAATATTAATTTTTTTAATTAATTCTTTTAATTAATTAAATAATTATTTTATAAAATATTAAAAATTAAATAATTTTTTTTTTAAAATTTATTTTTACTTCTATATACATAAATTAATTTTTTTTTATTAAAAAAAATCTTAAAAAATCTAATTTTTTTTTCAACTAAGATTTACCATTAAATTATATTTTTTATTTTCTTTTAAATAATTAAATACCATAAATTACTTAAACTATCTCCACACTGAAAGTTTGTTGAAAAATACCCTTAGGGGTTATTTTAATAAATTTATAGAAATATTTTTAAAAAGCTTTGGGTTGGGGGCCAAAAAAAAAAATTTTTTATCTTAATTAAAAATATAAATATTTAGAATAAAAAATATTCAAAAATTTTATTTTTTGAGCAACCATTTTTTAAGAAACACTTTTTCGAATTGATACAAAGCAAAAATACTCAATGCAATTATTTAAAAAAAAAAAAATAATTTATTAGGCACTCCTTTTTTATATAGGAAAAGATTATTTAAATATTTTTCTAGGAAAAAAAAAATTTTTTTTTACTTTTAAAGAGAAAAAAAATAATTTTCGAATAAATTAACTTTTATTTAAGAATTAATTTTATGTCATTAATACGTAAATAGAAGAGAATATTTAACTGACTTAAATAGTAGAAAAATAAACTTTTTTTTTAATAAAAAAGTTTATTTTCTTTTTAACAACAAACCGGTCCGGAATTTTGTTTTCCTTTAATAAGTGGAATCCGGAATAGACTAAACCGGAGATTTTCTTTACAAAAAAAAATTCCCGTTCTGTAGGGAAAAATAACATCTCCGTTATTTCTCTACTTTTCCGGAAAAGCAGAAATGAAAATTTAATTTTTCTTGAACTTTAAATTAATTTTCTTTTTTTTCTTTACCCTTTAATAAAAATTAAATTATTTTTTTTTATTTTTAAATAAAAAAATTTTTTTTTTCAGGAAAAAAAAAATTTAATTATTTAAATGTTTAAATTAATTAATTTAAATTAAAATGGTTGAATTACCTTTAAATTTTATTCCAACCGAAAATAATTATTTAATTAAAGAAAAAAATATTAATTATTCTTTACATTCTTTAAATAATTTTTCAAATAATTTTTTATTAGCTGATATACTTAAAGTTAATTTTTTTTTTTTTAAATTTAAAAATTTTTTAAGGCCTCTGCTTTATTTCTTTTGGTGCTATGGACAATTTTAGCTAATTTTTTAGTTTTTATTGTGCTTTATAAAAATCCACGTAATTTTATTTGTTTAAAAAAAATTAATTTTTAAATTAATTTAAGGTCTTCAAACAGTTCCAAATTTGTTAGTTGGTAATTTAGCCTTATCTGATTTTTGTTTGGCGCTTATTGTACTTCCATTATCTAGTGTTTATGCTTGTGCTGGTTTGAAATAAAAATTTAAAAAAAAATTTTTTTCATTACTAATAAAATAAAATTTTTAATTTATCTTAAAGAAATGCCTAAAAATAATTATAAAATCAATAAAAAAATTTTTTTTTTTAATTTTGGAATATTTTAACTAATCAAAATTAATTGTTAAAATTAATTAAAATTTCTGTCCTTATTTATTTAAAAAAAAAAAAATTATTTTTAGGTGAATGGTTATTTAATGAAACTCTTTGTCAAATTTTTGTTTCAGGTATTTCTTAATAAAAATATTTTTTTTTTTTTTAAATTTTAAATTAAAGCTGATATTTTATGTTCTACAGCATCTATTTGGAATCTTTCTATTGTCGGTCTTGATAGGTTAAAATTTTTTTTTAAATTAAATTAAATTTTATTTAAATTTAATTTTATTAGATATTGGGCAATAACTTCTCCTGTTGCTTATTTAAATAAAAGAAATAAAAAAGTAAAAATTTAAAAAAAAAATTATTTTTATTTATTTAATTATTTTAAAATTAATTTGTAAAAGAATTAATTTATTTTATTTTTAATATTTTGTTAATGTTTTAACTCTTCCTAAAATGTTTTTTTTTATTATTAAATTTCCAAACTTAAAAAAAACTTTTTTTAAAAACTTATCAAGTTTGTTTATTTAAAATAAACTTGTTTAGACCGCCTGTTTAATGATTGTTTCTGTTTGGTCTTTTTCTGCATTAATAAGCCTAGCCCCTTTACTAGGTTGGAAACAAGTTGCAAAAAATGGAAACTTAGTTAAGTTGAATGGAACTTGGCAATGTTTGTCAAACATTAAAACATTTAATTTGTTGTTTAGGTACATTTCTTGACTTACCTTCATATACAATTTACTCTGCTACTGGATCTTTTTTTATTCCAACACTTTTAATGTTTTTTGTTTATTTTAAGGTTTTGTTTCATTTAATTTTAATTTTTCTTTTAAAGATTTACCAAGCATTTGCTAAACATCGTGCAAGGCAAATTTACAGGCAAAAGGTTTATTTTGTTTAATTTTTTGCTTCACTAAAGTTTATTTATTTAATGCAGTGGTTAAATAAATTGTTTTATTTTTTTTATTTAAAAAAAAAATTTTTTTTTCTTTTTAATTCCTAAGTTTAATTTTCTTTTGTTATTATTTAATTATTTAGTTGGCCAGTTCATCTAAGGTATGTTTTTTAATTTTATTTTAATTATTTTTAATAAAAATTATTTTTATTTTTTTAAAAATTATTTCCCTAAAGATCAACTTCAAATTTTTTAAAGTAATTTGAGTTGATCTTTTGGGAATTTGATCTTTAGTAAATTATTTTAAAATGTTTAGTCCTATATATACGGACTAAAGACGACGTTTTTGTATTTTTTTTTTTGCCTTACATTGCGTTTCGAATTTCTTAAAATTAGCTATTGCGATTGATAAAAATAATTTTTTTTTAATTAAAAAATTAAAATCTTTTTTTTTGTTCCTTATTCTGTGTTTTGTGCTTGGTTTTTTTAAATATGTTTTGCTTAAAATTCTTAATTTTTTTTTAATTATTGACTTTAATTTAAAATTATTTAAAAAAAAAACTTTATTTAAGGTAATTCGAAAACATATCGAATCAACTATTCTTCATGAAATTAGTCACATTTTGCCTACTGTAATAATTAAATTAATTAAATTAATTAATTTTTTTAGTCTGACGAATTTGCAAAGGATGTAGATGAGGATGATGAAGATGACGAGGGAGTAGTTGTTAGACCTGTATTTGAAGAAGAAGAAGGGGAATATATTTGTAGAGGTAATTTATGGGAATTGGAAGTAGAGTGACCCAAAAGGTCAACATATATTTTAATTTCTAAGGAAAAATACTAGAGACTATAAAGAGAATACAGGGACCAGGAAAAATTACACGGGGAAGGGCTAAACTCTTTTCTAATTTTATTAACTCTAATTCTAATTAAAGACATTTAAGAAACTAAAGTAAATGATTCATCCTCTTCCTTAACAATTGCTGTATTACCTTTACAACATTCAATTATTTATGAAGAAGAAGAAGAAGAAAATTTAAGTAATGAAGAATCTATTGAAAAAGAAGAGGTAATAAATTAAGAATTTTTATTTTTTTCCATTTTTAATTTTTGGCATTTTGTCCAAAATACCAAAATTTACTTAATTTTAATTTAAAATCTTTATTTAATTTATTTTAAGCAAATTATAAAAGAAAAAGAATTTATTAAAGAGAATTCACTATCTAATGCATTAATTTCTCGTATTAATGGGCATTCCAAAATAGGTTCTCCCCAAACTCCAAAAGTAACGTTTAAGTATTCTAATGAAGAGGATAAGGAAGAAGAAGAGGATATTCCCTTAACCCCTACAACAATTAAAAGACAGTTACTTTTACAGTCCAGAAAGCAATGGAGATCTTTTGGTTATGGCAAGTATTTTTAAATAAATTAATTAAATATTCTAATAGACGCCCCTGGCCTTTTATTTTTTTTAAATGTTATTTTAGATGGGCGTCTATTAGAGAGGGGTCTTCTATTAGAGCATTTACGGTATAATAATATTTAATATTTATTTCTTTCAGTTATTTTAATTTTTGTAGAGTAAATATCTAAATTTATAATTATTTTTTAATGGAAAAATAGAATAACTAAAATTTATTTAAAAAATTCTGCTTTTCTTAAATTTTTTAAAAATGAAACATTTCCAATAAAAGTTTAAACAAAAAATAATTGCAGTAGAAAATTCAATTGGTAAACAAAACATTAATGAACTTGACGATTCTTCTCAACAAACAAAAACATTAACAAAACAACAACAACAACAAAACATTATTAAAACTTTAATTAAAAAACGTAATAGTGAAGGAACAAATGATGAATTAAACAATTCAAACATTCAACAACAAATGTTTTTACGAAATAAAAATGGTAAAATAATTAATGGAAATCAACAAACAATGCCTACATATGAAAAAGTTAGAAAACATAAAAGAAGGTAGTTTTTTTTTTAAAGAGATTTCTTTAAATTCATTTTTTTTTTCTTCAATTTACATTTTGGAATTTTTTCATTAAAATCTTAAATTTTTCGAAATTATTCAAATTATTGTTTAACTTTTTTTTTGTTTTTACCAGTAAATAATATTTTCTAAATATTAATTCTTTTCTAAAAATTTTAAGAAAAGAATTAAATCTTCGAAAAAGTCTCCAAACAAGGCCTAGAACAATAAGTGCAGCAAAAGAAAGAAGAGGAGTTAGAGGTATTTTTTAAATTTTTAAATAAGCTTTAAAAAAACTATTATTTAAGTTTTGGGTATTATTCTTGGATGTTTTACTCTTTGTTGGACTCCATTTTTTATGTATGTTTTGAAAAACTTGTTGTACAAACAAGTTTAATTTATTCTCTTTCCTTAAGCATAAAATAAACTTTCCTTTAGCATAAAATAAACTTAAACTTTTTTTATTTAAATTAAAACATAATATTTAAATAAATATTTTTAAAATTTGATACCAGGGGTGTTTAAAAAAACTGTTTTTTTTTTAATTATTTAACTTTTTAGAATGTACGTTTTTGTTCAATTTTGTGCTTATTGTTCAGTTAATCCACATATCGAAATGGTTAAAATTTTTAATTAAAAAATTATTTATTTAATTAAATTAATTAATATTTTCAGTTTATCACTTGGCTGGGTTATTCGGTAAATAAACGTTAAAAGTAATCCTGACGAAAAAACAAAATATTTTTAAATTTTTAATCTTTAAAAAAAATATTAAATAATTTTTTAAATATCTTTTCGACAGGATTATTCCATTTTTTTAAAATTTTTTTATATTAAGAATTCTGCAATGAATCCAATAATTTATACAGTTTTTAATAGAGGTAAAAAAATAAAAAAATATTTTTTTGTTAATTAAATTTAAAGATTATCAAGTAGCACTAAAAAGAATTTTTTTGGGAAGAAGAGCAGGTGTTGGAAATATTAATGGAATTCGCTCAACATTACAACGACCTATTTGTCCCCCTATACATTAAAAAATTATTTAAATTTAATTAAATATAAAAATATTATTTAAATAATTATTTATTTATTTTTTTTTATAATTATTAAAGTTTATAAGGTATTTTTCCGTTATTTCCCAACTTTACTTTTACGGACTTTTTTTTTTTTCTTTTGCGGACAAAATTTGAATGGTTCTTCCCAATTTAGCCGTTAGCATAAATCAATCGAACAGCTTAAATGAGTGTATAAAATCTGTCATTTAATTCTTTTAATTTAAAATTTTATTATTTTCGTTTCAACTTTAATTTTGGTAACAGTTTATGAAAAAAATTTTTTTTTGAAGGTAAATTTTTATTTTTAAAATGAAAAATATAAAAAATTTTTTTAATCAAAAATAATTTATTTAGTTTAATTTTCATAGAATATTGTTTGTTAACCTTAAAAATTAAAAAATTTATTTTTAATTAAAAAATATTTTTTAATATTTTTAAAATTTATTTAATATTTTAATTAATTTATTTAAATATTACCATTAAATTTATGCGTCATCCAAAGTGTTTTTGTTAATCTATTATTTAAAAAATAAATAAAACTTTAAAAAAAACATATAAAAACAAAACTTTGTTTTTATTAAACTTTAAATAATATAAAAGTTTAATTAATTTTAAATAAAACTTTTTTACTTTTATTTGATCCTTCCCCAACATTATATTTTCCGGAAAGATAATTTTCAAGTTCTTTTGTTGTATGATCTGCTAAATGGGATTCTAGAGTTCTTTTATTTCTAGCGTTTTTATAATAAAATCCTTTGTTGCATAAATTACAAATAGCTATAAGGTTTGCGTCATTAAAAGTAATACATTTCTTTAAAACTTCGTCAAAGTTTACTTAAAAAATTTTCATAATTAATTAAAATTTTATTTAAATTTTTAACTATTTTTCAATCCGTAGTTATGGTCATGGGCAAAATGATATTTTAAATTCATTGTACTCATTGCAGTGACGGTAAAATATTTTTCACATTTGTTTCCATTTTTATCATTTAAATTACAATAAACAATTTTCTCTCCATTAACATTATTTATTGTATAATTTTGCCAGATTGATGCTTTTTTATTAGCTTAAATATTGTTGTTATTTTAATATTTTAAAAATAATTTTTTTTTAAATTTAAACAAAAAATAATCTAAACCTTAAAAAATTAAAAAAAAACTTACATTGTTTTTTAGATTCCTCTTCTAAATCATTTTCTTCATTTGAATCTTAAAATTTTTAAAATTATTTTTTACAAATATCATTTATCTGAAAAAATTGGAGATTAGATTAAACATCTATGGCTACAGAGTATATAAGGATTTTTTCTTTTATATTTTAGTTCATTTAAGTTAAATTAAAATGAGTTGATCTTTAGGGTTTACCCTTAGAAATGTTCGATTGGACTCATAAACATTACAAAAACAAAACTTTGTTTTTATTAAACTTTAAATAATATAAAAGTTTAATTAACTAGCTTCACATAATCAAATAACCCATTGTTTACCCTATTTTTTTTTATCATATATTTAACTGTAAATAATATTATATAATTGTCCAAACTCAACTAAAATAAAAAGCTATGTTTACCTAAACTTCTTACTTTTATCACACTTTATATGTTATACAAAAGTTTAATATAAGATTTTAAATAAAACTTTTTACTTTTATTTGATCCTTCCCCAACATTATATTTTCCGGAAAGATAATTTTCAAGTTCTTTTGTTGTATGAATTGTTAAATGAAGTTCTATACTTTGCTTATCGCTATGGTTTTTGTTTTGTAATTCCTTTTTGCATAAATTACAAATAGCTATAAGGTTTGCGTCATTAAAAGTAATACATTTCTTTAAAACTTTATTAAAGCTTACTTAAAAAATTTTTATTATTATTTAAAAATTAATTTAAATTTTTAACTATTTTTTAATCCGTAGATATGGTCATGGGCAAAATGATATTTTATACTAATATTACTATTTGTTAAGACCCGTAAGTTTTTTCCACATTTATTTCCATTTTTATCATTTAAATTACAATAAGCAATTTTCTCTCCATTAACATTATTTATTGTATAATTTTGCCAGATTGTTGCTTTTTTATTAGCTTAAATATTGTTGTTATTTTAATATTTTAAAAATAATTTTTTTTTAAATTTAAACAAAACAAAAAATTAAAAAAAAACTTACACCGTCTTTTAGGTTCTTCATCTTCTTCTAAATCATTTTCTTCATTTGAATCTTAAAATTTTTAATTAAAAATTTTAAAAATTAATTTTAACTTGAAATATTAATTAAATGATAATCTTTAAGATGTTCTTTTAATTGAGAAACAATTTCACTATCTAAATCAAATGTTATACCACACTTCTCTTCTTCAATTAATCCTTTTGGATGCTCTTAAAAAATATATATAAATATTGGTGCGACGACATTTGCGCCGAAATTTTTCGGCGCCTGACATTGATGGCACCCGACTAACTGTTTAAATTATAGCCGTAGATTACGTAATGGGAAAGGAGCATGGGAGCCGTAGGCTTTCTAAGACACGGTAACGTAACATTTCCCGTAGATCCCCTATTATTTTTCGTTTAAAGTAAATGACGCCATCAATGTCAGGCGCCGAAAAATTTCGGCGCAAATGTCGCCGCCGCATAAGTCGCAGCGCAAGTGTCGCGGCGCAAATGTTCTCGGCGCAAATGTCCTGCAACCTAAATATATAAATATTACCATAATTAACCATTAAAGGAATTTTACAAGAAAACAACATTTTTCCTTCCAAAGTAGTATTTATTTCAAAATAATTATTTAACTCTTCTGGAAGAATATTTGAAGTTGTTGTTGTTTCTTCTCCTTTCATTGGTCTTTTTCCTTTATTCATACAATTAATTAAATTAAACAAAATAAATAAAATTAAAAATAAATAAATAAAATTTGGGTAATTCATTTCTAAAAATTAATTAACTTTTTTTTCTTCTTTTTTTCATTTAATAAATAAAATTTAAAAAAAAAAATTCTAAGAGTTTGAATAAATTTAATAAAATTTAATTTTTTAAATAAAATTAAATAAGTAAAAAATATTGCTAATATGATTGCACTTATGTTGGCATTTTAATTATTTAAAAAAAAAAAAAAGAATAGAGAAGATTAGTAAAGATTTAATTATTGATTTTTAAAGAATAAAAAAAAAAGAAAAATTTAAATTACAAAATCTAATATTTTAAAATATTTTTTTTTAGTAATTAGAGAAAAAGAACTTTAAATTTTATTTCCATTTAATTTTAAAAAAATTTAAGGATAAACTATATATATATATATATATATATAATTGAAAAGGTTTGTTTGTTTTTCCTTTTATAGTAAAGTGATTTGAAGTAAATGAAAATGTGGGCTTTTATAGTAAAGTGATTGGTGTAAAGAAAAGTTGAGAAATTAAGCTTAAAAACTTAAGTGTGTGATATTAAGACTATTGTTTTGTAAACTTTGAGTGTATTAATAGTATAAAAGCAATGCATTTTGTTCGGTCTTCAAATACTACACAGTCACTGCTACCTACAACAACACACGCTTTCGTCAAGTGTGATAAGATAGAGTGTGAGATAAAAATTGAGTCCATGCAATTGGGCAAAGAACTTGAGTCTGGCACAGTTAACTAGGACATTTGAGTAGTAGAAATTATTTATTTAAAGGGGATTTTTGAGATTGGACATATGAAAAAGTGATATTTAACATGCGACACTTGAATATGTTATCTGAGACAGTTTATGTAAGTCTAAGACACGTGAGTAAGGTGTATTTGACTGTGATAGGATAATTTTATATTTTCGTTTCATCGTTAATTTCAGGAATCATAAAATTAAATAATTTATCAATTTTTAAGACTCTAAACATTTATAAATTTAATTTTTGATATTTTTCTTATAATGGAAGAACTATAATTAAATTAGTAAACAATTAAATTTATTATAATGATTAAAAATTATATGTAATTTTAATTCATTTTTAAAAAATCACAATTGATAAATAGAGGAAAGTATTTGTCTTAATATTTTTTTTCACATTTATTAGCAAGGTTTTTGTGCGTCCATCCCTGGATTGTGTATTGAATTGCAACCAGAACATGAAACTATAAATTAATAAAATTTAATATTTATAGAATATAAAAAGTAGGGAAATGTTTACTTGTGTTGAAAAAATAATTTAGAAGATAAGTAAAAATAAACATTCAGTCAGTTATATTATAAAAGAACTCTCAGGATATAATAACTATTTCTTAGAAATAACTCTGAGGGGAATTTATATGGAATAGAAGAATTAATTCCGGAAAAGTCAACCGGAAAAATAAAAGTTAATAATTCAGAAAAATTTATCTAAAAAGAAAAATTCCGGAAATATTAACCGGATCAATTTTACCATGAGAATATTCAGAACTATTCTACGACTTGTTTTGAGCAAATTTATTTAAATACTACCTGCGATCCAAGGAGCATTTAAAAACGTAGAATCATTAGGTATAAAAGTCATGCTTGTTTGGAAATTAAATGTTTTAATTCCATTGCTAATTGCACTTGCTCCAGTATTTAAAGCCAAAAATGTATAGCTTGCTTAAATTGAAAAATATATTTTAATTTATTTTCTAAAAACCATTAGCATAAATTAAATAATCAGCCTGGTAAAGTGGTTGACTTTGTGTAACTGTATAACAGCCCTTTTCAGTAGAGGCGCAAACACAAAATTGCGTTGAGTCAGTGCAACGAATTCTGACAACACTAATTGGATGTGTATCATAGCAAACCTATAAAAGATGTAATAATTTATATAAAATCACATTTGATAAAGAGAAACCTGGGAAACTGTTTTTATTTTGCAATCATTAACGCATTCACTTGCTGCTTGATTATTTATTGTTTGGTTACTAAGCAAAGTAGTCTTATCAATTATTAATTTAGATTGGCCGAGTGTACAATTGCCACAATCTGTTAATTTAAATAAAAATATTGTTTTAAATAAGGGAATTAAAAGGCATTATAAACTTACTTTGTGGAATGGTTGTGGTGGTTGTGGATGGAATTGTGGTGGTTGTGGATGGAATTGTGGTGGTTGTGGATGGAGTTGTGGTGGTTGTGGATGGAATTGTGGTGGTTGTGGATGGAGTTGTGGTGGTTGTAGAGGGAGTTGTGGTGGTTGTAGAGGGAGTTGTGGTGGTTGTAGAGGGAGTTGTGGTGGTTGTAGAGGGAGTTGTGGTGGTTGTAGAGGGAGTTGTGGTGGTTGTGGATGGAATTGTGGTGGTTGTGGATGGAATTGTGGTGGTTGTAGAAGGAGTTGTGGTGGATATCGCTAGATTTGATACCGTAGCTAAGCCACATTTAATTGGTGTGCAGATCTGTCCACTTGAAAGGCATCGAATACTCCTTGCCTAAAATATTTATAAACAATACATAAAACTATAACCGACCAAAACGTAATAATCTGCAGAACTGTTCATAGGCTTGTATGTATGAGTCTTGTTATTTGTTGTAGTCAATTCATCATTAAGTGTAATTTGACGCCCAGTATCGCTTACAAGTGTTTGTGTAAATGGTGAAATATTACTTAATCGTGCGAACATATGACATATTGGATCACAAAATGAGTTAATTACAATTTGGGCATATGCATTTGTTAACCTCCAACAGATATCAAATTCATCACAAATACAGAAACTTTCCATTGTTGCACATTGCATATTTATTGGGGAAGCTCCAGCGCTACCACCTGTTGTTACATTAGCAACTGGAACGAAAAAGGCATCTTCATTTCCAGGTTCAGCAAGGCAAGGGCATGCTGCTGCAGGAGACACTTGTGTTTTTATTTTTGGGTCAGATCTGTTGTAAGCAAGTAAAGCGGTGTTTGGAGGTTGAACACAAGGAACAGTTGCTGTCATAAGGGTTGTGGTTGTAGTGGAGGGAGTTGTGGTTGTTGTGGATGGTTCAGTAGTTGTAGTGGAGGGAGTTGTGGTTGTTGTGGATGGTTCAGTGGTTGTAGTAGAGGGAGTTGTGGTTGTTGTGGATGGTTCAGTAGTTGTAGTGGAGGGAGTTGTGGTTGTTGTGGATGGTTCAGTGGTTGTAGTGGAGGGAGTTGTGGTTGTTGTGGATGGTTCAGTAGTTGTAGTGGAGGGAGTTGTGGTTGTTGTGGATGGTTCAGTAGTTGTAGTGGAGGGAGTTGTGGTTGTTGTGGATGGTTCAGTAGTTGTAGTGGAGGGAGTTGTGGTTGTTGTGGATGGTTCAGTAGTTGTAGTGGAGGGAGTTGTGGTTGTTGTGGATGGTTCAGTAGTTGTAGTGGAGGGAGTTGTGGTTGTTGTGGATGGTTCAGTAGTTGTAGTGGAGGGAGTTGTGGTTGTTGTGGATGGTTCAGTGGTTGTAGTAGAGGGAGTTGTGGTTGTTGTGGATGGTTCAGTAGTTGTAGTGGAGGGAGTTGTGGTTGTTGTGGATGGTTCAGTAGTTGTAATGGAGGGAGTTGTGGTTGTTGTGGATGGTTCAGTGGTTGTAGTAGAGGGAGTTGTGGTTGTCGTGGATGGTTCAGTAGTTGTAGTGGAGGGAGTTGTGGTTGTTGTGGATGGTTCAGTAGTTGTAATGGAGGGAGTTATGGTTGTTGTGGATGGTTCAGTGGTTGTAGTAGAGGGAATTGTGGTGGTTGTGGAAGGTTCGGTGGTGGTCGTGGAGGGAGTTGTGGTTGTTGTGGATGGTTCAGTGGTTGTAGTAGAGGGAGTTGTGGTTGTTGTGGATGGTTCAGTAGTTGTAGTGGAGGGAGTTGTGGTTGTTGTGGATGGTTCAGTAGTTGTAATGGAGGGAGTTGTGGTTGTTGTGGATGGTTCAGTGGTTGTCGTAGTGGGAGTTGTGGTTGTTGTGGATGGTTCAGTAGTTGTCGTGGATGATTGAGTTGTCGTTGTAGAGAGTATAGTCGTAGTGGTAGAAATTATAGTTGTTGTTGTAGAACTACCACAAGCTGCAGAACAATTCTTTTTGCAAATAACACCGCCCAATTTTTGAAAGCATGAAAGGTCATTCCATTCTCCAGATGTGCCGTTATACATGGATACGCAAGCCTCGATATTTCCAGCTTAACAAATAAAAAATATTTTCGTTTTGTCGAAGTTTACTTACCACCCTGCCCACTATCAGTTCCTGAAGGACTTCCATATCCCCAAGGATAACCTGCCGGATTTGGATTTGCACTATTAATTACACCAGTATAATTAGCAAAATCACATAAAGTTCCATCAGAATTTATACAATCAACAGAGGTATTGTAAAAAGGATAATATTGGCAACGATTCATTCCTAACCAAAATGTACGTAAAATAAAATCAAGACTAGCAGTGCTAACACGTTGAGCACAAACTGAATTGTTTGTTTGACATTGAGTAAGATAAGGAGCAGCTAATTGACGAACAAATTCATTTTCAGCTAAGCTATGTATTGAAGCAACTTCACCGCCAATTGCAAGACATTTGGCGTGAGCCTTAAAATATATTAAACTTGTATATTCATATTTATAGTTAATTTTTATAAAATAATTAAACTTTCCGGAAAGTTATATAAATATTTATATTTTCCGGAAAAATTTTTGTATTTCCTAACATTTTTACCTCATAAAAATTAAGCCAATCTCTTAATACTACTTGATAGCCATATGTTTTACCATCTTCTCCAATACGTTGTGTCCAATTTCCTAATGTACATGTCGCTTAAATAATTAAATTATTAAACTATTTTTAAAATATAATTAAAAATAGTTTTGAAAAATAAAATACTCTGACTGAACTAAATTAATTCCCATTTCCTATTTTATTTAATATTATGACAAAAAATTAAATTAAAATATTAATTTATATACTATCTGTTATAGAAGAAGGTGCAGACACAGCGGTAATGGGAGATGAATTTTCACAAGTTGCCGAACAATTCCTTTTGCAAACAACTCCACCCAATTTTTGGAAACATGACATATCATTCCACTCGCCAGATGTTGCATTATACATTGCTACACATTCTTCAATGTTACCAGCTTAAAATAGGAAAAATTATTGAAGGATTTTATAGACAATTTAATTAAATAATTTACCTCCTTGTCCACCATCAGTTCCTGAAGGATTTCCATATCCCCAAGGATAACCTGCTGGATTTGGATTTGCACTATTAATAACACCATTGTAGCTAGCATAATCACAAAGAGTTCCATCAGAATTTATACAATCAATAGTAGCATTATAAGAAGGAAAATATTGGCAACGATTCATTCCTAACCAGACTATACGCAAATAATAATCAAGACTAGTCGAAACTCTTTGAGCACAAACTGAATTATTTGTTTGACATGAGTTGATATATGGTGCAGCTAATTGACGAACAAATTCATTTTCAGCTTTACTATGGATGGATACTACTTCACCTCCAATTGCAACACATTGAGCATGAGCCTTTAATTTAATTTAAAATTAAACAATATAGTTATATTTATAGAGTATATTCTCCGGAATTTATAAATATATTCTCCGGAATGTTTAATAAATATATTGTTTCCGGAATATATTCAAACTTTTCTTTAGTTTTTTAATTTTATATTTTCCGGATAATATTACTATACTATATTCTTCCTGTATTTACCTCATAAAAGTTAAGCCAATCTCTCATTACTACTTTATACCCGTATGTATTGCCATCTTCTCCAACTCGTGTTGTCCAACCTGAAGAACAGCTAGATGAGACAAGAGATGGAATAAAACTAATTGTGATAATACTTAAAATTAAGGGCATTTTTAATTAATTGTATAAATTTAATTTTTTTAAAAATTAAATAAAAATTATTTAAATAAAATAAAAAATTTATACTTAAAGTACTTGTTTAAGTATTCCAACTTTTTTTTTTTTTAACAGTTTTTATTGATAATAATAATTCTTTTAAAAAAAAAATTTTTTTTTATTATATTAAAACTTTACTTCTTTCTTCCTTTTTAGAATAATAAAAAATGAAACATGTAAAAAAAAAATTTTTTTATGAGTTTATTCCAGAACTTTTTTTTTTTTAAATTTATTACCTTAAATTTTAAATTTAACTTGGCATTTTTATGTTCAAATTTCTTTTGTTACAAAGTATAAAATATTTTATTACTTTACTAAACTAAATAATTTTCATTCTAAAATTTGATTTCCTGTTTTAGGACATTTTATTTATTTTAAAGATAATAAATTTGTTATTTTTAGGGCAATAATACCGTACAATCTACAGGTATTTTACTTATACAGTATCTCAATTTTGTAATTTTTCCTATTTTATATACTAAAATTATTCGTGAGATAAACACTGGAAAGAAGAAATAATGAAGAAAATAATAAATCTTCACCGAGGCCAGGTTCAAGAACAAAAGAAAATTCTAAAAACGGAACACAAGGCTAAGATTGACGCAAAAAACGCAATTATGAATGAATGATGCTTAAGGTAATTTATATACAATTTAATTTAATCTATAAATTTTTATTCTTTTTTATAGAATTAGTTAATTAAAAATTTTCCAAAATTTGATTAATTATTTAAATAAAATTAAATTATTTTACAAAATTAGTATTACTACAAATTAAATAAACAGTTTATTTGTTGTCTTCTAATAACATTATTTTTTAAAATTTTTGTTTTTATTTATTTTTTTTTCTGTTCATATAGTCTCACCTTTTATTTATTATTACATCCGTTTAATGAGTTCAAAATACTTCCATTAAAGCTAATGGGTTATATATAAAAAATTTTTTTTTTATTAAAAAACTCTTTTTTATTAACACTTTTATTTATTTAGTATTTTGTTTTGGTTAAAAGAACATTAATAAGTTAATAATAAAAATATTTTTAAAGAATGTTTTTATTAACTTTCAATTTTTTATAAAAAGGGGTTGAGAAAAAAAATGCTGACAAATTGTCCTGAGACTCTAATTGACAATATAATATTTAAAACATAATGCCAATTTTAAACTTTTCTTTATTTATAACCCTAAAATTATAGG
The DNA here is from genome assembly GCA_036172905.1 of Meloidogyne graminicola. Taxonomy (NCBI): domain Eukaryota; kingdom Metazoa; phylum Nematoda; class Chromadorea; order Rhabditida; family Meloidogynidae; genus Meloidogyne; species Meloidogyne graminicola. The sequence continues at coordinate 431,170 of JARPZY010000017.1, read as the reverse complement.
GGACAAAAAAGCTTTGAAATAACAAAAAAAAAGAACAGCTTTGTAATACATAACTTTAAAATTTCATCTAAAAAAAGTCTTGCATTCATTAACACAAAGCTAAATTTACTTTTTGTTATAAAACATCCAAAGTTCCTTGCCAACCGCACATTTTTCTTTTCTAATGCTTTCCATAACTACTAACACATATTTTTTTTTAGTACATTTCTAAACATTAGCTAATATCCTACATACATATATTTTTTGTTTTTTCTTTTTCCCAAGTTATTCTGTGTTTTTTTTTAAATATTTTCTCCTTTCTTTCTTTTTATTATAACGCTTTCCCCCCATTTTTGCTTACACATTTATTTATTGATTTTTTTTGTAGGTGCATCTCCTCTCGCAACACCCTCTCTCTAACGAGGATAAACACACCTTTTATTTTATCCTTGTTTTTTTTTTTTATTTGCCAAGGATGTTGGCATTTGCGCATTTTGCGCGGCATTAAAAGTGTTAAGGAAGAATTTTTCAATATTGGCTAATAATGTCCTAAAGAGAAAAAAAAATTTTTTTTTTTATCCACCCACACCTAGCTATTTATTTTTTGTTATCGCTGCTTTTGTAGTATTTGACAGACATTTTTAGAAATGTTTAATATGCGAGTAAAGAAATTTTACCTTTTTTTAATTAATTAAAATTTTATGGTATAGCTGCTATTTTCTAAAATTAAACGGTTCTTTTAAGGAAATTTGTTGTTTTATTTTAAAAACTTAAAGTTCCTTTTAACAGAAAAGCAAACACAAAGTCATATTTTCAAATAAAATATTGAACACACTGCGGCTAATCAATATTTATCCAAGGAGAAAGCAGCAATCATCAATGGATTGTTCAGAGCCATCATCATCTAGAGCAGGCAGTAGTGAACCACAAAACATGGAATGCTCAGATGAAATTCAATGGCGGTTTTCACAAATAAAAGGAAATATTGAAACAGATGATGCGCCGACTGACGGTTTTTTTTCTTTTTATTTTAATTTTATTAACATTTTTTGTTTCAGCGGATATAATTTCTTGTGTTGAATTTTCTCATGGTTTTTATTTTAAAATTTTTTTTTAATCAACTTTCTATTGTTCAGATGGTGAATTGCTCGCAACAGGAGATAAAGGAGGTCGAGTAGTTATTTTTCAACGTGATCAAAGTGTTAGTTAATTTTTATATTTTTATTGGGTTTATTCGTGACTAATTGTGTTTCTAATAAGTTGTTTCCTTGTTTCTCTTTTCTTATCTTTATTTGTTATTTGTGGACAACTTGAGTAAACAAACTTCCAAATTTCATTCAGCAGAAAGCACATATATAACGTCAAACAGAAATCTGTATTATGTTTGTCGTTATATTTCTCTCCCACCGATTGACATTTTGTCAAAATATACAGGGAATACCTATGTTTTTTTAAGCATTTTTGAAATTGTTGTTTAAACATTAAGGACACTTTTATTCTTTGCTTCCTTTAAAATAAAATTTTCTATTTAGGGTGTTTATTTAAACGGTGTAAGAACTAGCGAGTACAACGTTTATTCAACATTCCAATCACACGAACCTGAATTTGATTATTTAAAGTCTTTAGAAATTGAAGAAAAAATTAACCAAATAAAATGGATGAAAAAGAAAAATGCTGCAAATTTTATAATTTCAACCAACGGTTTATCACTTTTAAATATTTTAATTCTTTGAAAAAAAATTTAGATAAAACAGTAAAGTTATGGAAAATATCAGAAAGAGAACGAAAGATGGCAGACGGTGGTTATAATTTACGTTATGATGATGGTACAAGAAGGTTTAATTTTTTATTTTTACTTGTTAGGCTACCCTTTTTCTTATTATTTTAATTCCCATAAAGTGTTTAAACTTGTCGAAATTTTTGAAATCCTCGATCTTTCTCTTTTTACTCCATTTACTATTGACTATCTCTGAGTTTGTTTTGATTTCTTTTTTAAATTTCGTCACCTTTAAAATCAAAAAAATATTAATTTATTACTTCATTTAACTTATTTTATTAGTTGCAGGCTTATAAGTGGTTCTCCTCTTCAATTACCAATGTTAGTCCCGATGGAGCTTATTGTAGAAGCTTCTCCTCGAAGGGTTTACGCAAATGCCCATACATATGTAAGTTATTTAATTTTGTATTTTAAATGGTTAATTTCATTTATTTCTTTTTAACAATATTTAAAAATTAGAAATTTTGAGGAAAGTAATTTTTAAATTTTTTGTTATTTTTTAATAATTAATTTTTTAAAATTTTTTAAGCATATCAACTCAATAAGCATTAATTCGGATCAAGAAACATTTATTTCTGCTGATGATCTTCGAATAAATTTATGGAATCATGAAATAACAAATCAGAGCTTTAGTATTTAATTTTTAATTAAATTTTAAAGTTATTATTTTGTTTAGATATTGTTGATATTAAACCAACAAATATGGAGGAATTAACTGAGGTTTATTATTTATTTTTAAATTTAATTTTTAAAATTTGGTTTCTTGACCTGTTCTTTATTTTAAACTTTTCTTCTCAAATTTATACTTTTAAGGTAATTACAGCAGCTGAATTTCATCAACAACACTGTCATTTATTTGCGTACAGTTCCTCAAAGGGTATTATACGTCTTTGTGATATGCGAGACAGTGCTTTATGTGATGGACCTGCACGAAGTTTTTTTTAAATAAAATTTTTTTAAGTTTTATTTTTTAAGCATTTGAGGAGAAAGAAGACCCAGCAGCACGTTCTTTCTTTTCTGAAATTATTTCCTCTATATCTGATGTTAAATTTTCGAGAAGTGGAAGATATCTTCTAACACGAGATTACCTCACAGTCAACGTTTGTTTTTTTTTTAATTTTTTTAACTATTTCTTTTTACTTTCCAAAACAATTTTCTGATAGTTTTTAACCTTACTTTTAATATATACTGTTTTAAAAATTGAAAGCATTAAAACAAAAAAAAGCTTTGAGCTTTTTTTTTTGAACATTCTTTTATTTATTATTTGCTTGTTTTGTTAAATTTCAATTCCTTCTTTACGTTTTAAAAAATAGTTTAATACATATTATAGTTAAAAAAAAATATTTTTCATTGGTAAATAAATATAAAAACTTGCGGAATTTTGTGGGAACCTTTTTAGATTTTTTTTTCAAATTTTTTAGATTTTCTAAATTATTTAATTTTTTTAAATTTAAAGGTTTGGGATTTAAATATGGAATCAAGACCAGTCGAAACTTATCACGTTCACGATTGTCTACGCTCAAAACTTTGTACACTTTACGAGAATGATTCAATTTTTGATAAATTTGAATGTTGTTGGAGTGGTGATGACAGGTTTTTTATTTATTTTTTTTTCTTTTATTTTTATACCTTTTTAAAGACATGTAATAACTGGTTCCTACAACAATCATTTTCGAACTTTTAAACGTAATTCCCATGTTGAATCAACTTATGAGGCTAGCCTTGAATTGTGTAAACCTTTTAGACAACCTCAGTATCCATCATCTGAACGTCTTAGAGGAGGAGGTAAGAAGGGTGGTGGAAATGCAACACCGACAATTCCTGGTAGAAAACGTAAAGAAGAAATTAATTCTGATTTTTTGGATTTTAACAAAAAGGTTTTTTTTCTTATTATAAATTTTTTAATAATAAGAAAAAAGTTTATTTCATCTAACGAAAAGTTATCCGACATATTGTTCGATTAAATGAGTTATAATTAATAGTCTTTTTAAAGAAATCCTAGATTTGGACTCTTTTACCTTTCCATTTCAGTGCCAACAATTGAGTTAATTTTTTCTCTTTTGAATTATTAGCTTTACTCTTGTACCTTTCAAAATCATTGTAAAAGTATATTTTGCACTAAACTTTTAACACTGAAATGGGAAAGGGTATCCAATAACCATTCTATTGCAGTTTTTTTGGTTTTTGAATTTAAAACGTTGGGCCTAAACAAAATTTTAAAGCTAGTCAAAATCCAAACTACAATAAGTTGAAATGTTCCCTAATATAGTTGTGACTTAAAACAAGAACATACAAAAATAAAACCAAAATTAATAATTAAATTAATTTTTATATTTAAATTAAAGATTCTTCATTGTGCTTGGCATCCATTAGCAGATATAATTGCTTTAGCAGCAACAAATAATTTATATATTTTTGAAGGAGTTCAACCATCATAGCAGCAGTTTCTCTCTCTCTATTCTTTTTAATTTTTAGCAGAATCAAAAGTAAATTGTGTGATGTATAAAAATAATAAAAACTTTTGCCGCTAGATTTTCAACATTTTTTTTTTTGTCTCTTTTTTATTATTATTTTTTTTTTATTTTTTAGTTTTATCTTCTATTTGTAATAATAAGAAAGTTGAAAAGTTTAGCGCTCGGTTGTTTTTTTTTATGCTTATCTCATGCAACTTTATTTTTAGAATTTTATTTTTTCTAATAAGAGATTTGTTTAGGAAAAAAGTTTCATTTTCTTCTTTTTTTCTCAGTCTTGTTTAAATTTTCTTTTAAGAATACACTAGTGTTAGGCACAATTCGGTACTACCGCGGTACTTTCGGGAGTACCGACCCAGTACTTTTCGGTACTACTGGTATTGGTATTGTACCGACCAATTTTTCGAAATTTCAGTATTTTTCAATACCAATACTTTTCGGTACTACTGGTATTGGTATTGTACCGACCAATAGTGTTAGGCACAATTCGGTACTACCGCGGTACTTTCGGGAGTACCGACCCAGTACTTTTCGGTACTACTGGTATTGGTATTGTACCGACCAATTTTTCGAAATTTCAGTATTTTTCAATACCAATACTTTTCGGTACTACTGGTATTGGTATTGTACCGACCAATAGTGTTAGGCACAATTCGGTACTACCGCGGTACTTTCGGGAGTACCGACCCAGTACTTTTCGGTACTACTGGTATTGGTATTGTACCGACCAATTTTTCGAAATTTCAGTATTTTTCAATACCAATACTTTTCGGTACTACTGGTATTGGTATTGTACCGACCAATAGTGTTAGGCACAATTCGGTACTACCGCGGTACTTTCGGGAGTACCGACCCAGTACTTTTCGGTACTACTGGTATTGGTATTGTACCGACCAGTTTTTTGAAAATTCGGTACTTTTTCAATACCAGTACTTTTCGGTACTACTGGTATTGGTATTGGAAATACTCATTTGCCGAACACTAGAATACACACTTTTTTTTTTATTTTATGTCTTCTACAAATTTTTTTTTCTTACCTTAAAGATAAAATTTTGTTCCTTGATTTATTGGAAAACTTTTGAGAAGATTTATCCAAGTTTTACATATTAGCGTTTAGACTCAAATGGGACAAATATTAATGTTCCAGTTAAGCGCAACTTTTCCATAGATATTTCTTTCCTTTATATCTCTAATTTACTTTTTACACACTATTTCACAAATAATAATCGTCTTGTGATTAGATGGACCTTAAAGAGAATTTTGAAGAGAAAAGTTTTTGCTTTTATTAGATTTTTATATTATTTTTTATAACATTTGTTCTTGATAATTATTAATCATTATTTACAAGTGCTTTTTTTAAATTTTATTAAATAAACTGATTTAAATTTTGTCTTGTTTTTAATTTCAACATGTTTCATATTTTTTACGTCAGCCAAGGTTTAATTTTTGAATTTTTTGCTAACAATTTTTTTATTTTAGGTTCTATGTTGATGCTTGAGCCACCAGCACTTGGTTCAGTATTAGACTTACAAAAGTATTTATTTCTAAATTGCTTTTATCCATTCTTCTCAGATCTATAGAAAAATCAACAAATATAGGAATTGATAATCAATTATTATTCCTTTCTAATGGATGTTCTCTTGTTGGTTCAACTTTGCTTTCCTCAATAACAGGAACTGGAACAGATACAAATCCAATCTTTCTTGTCAGAAGGGTTTCAAGTACTAATACTGAAATTGTTAAAGAAAATTTGGAAGGAATTAATGAACTTTTTAGAAGTTTAGAAGAAATAAAACTTTTAAGACTTTTTTTTTATTTAAAGGTTTGAGTTCTGAGATGGAACGTCTTAACGGACTAACAATAACTTCCTCTTCTGCAATTACAGATTGTATCGAATTTGCAAAAAAATGTACAAATATTGTTGAAACGATTATTCGTTTTTGTAGTAATTTGCTTTCTGAGCATCATTATTTACATCAAGTTTGTTTTTCTCATTAACTTTTCAATTTCTCTTTGTTTAATAATGAATTAATTTTTAGGGTTACAAGGCTGTAATAGCTAATTTAGACGACAGCATCTCTCGCACCCAAAAATACCTTCAACGTTCTAAAAGGCAAGCAGAGAAGTTGGAAATTATTCGTAAAAAAGGACGTGTTCTTTTGGGTGAATTTGATAATGTTATTGAAGTTCTTTCAAAGGTTTTTTTCCACTTTATTGCAGTCCTTCAAATTTTCATAGATAACGATTCCTTCATCTCTTCTTTCACCTCCTGCCCAATTAACCCCTTCCTCCCCTGATAGCGATAATTCAATTTTTACTTCTTCTGAAGAAATTACTTTATTTGATTGGTTATCTTCAAAGGATCCGGCTTATTCTTTAAACTCATTATCTCAACTTATGCTTGATCATTTGGAGAAAATTGACGATGTTGATTTGTCAGAAGCTGCGTTAGTTTTTACAAAAGTACAAAATACTTCAACCAATCCACAATATAGAGAACTTGGCGGTATTGATAAACGTTTTGCAGCGTTAAGAAATAAATTACAACGAATGGAAGGTTTTTTTACTCATTGATATTGTTAATGCTCATTTACGCTTTTTTTTTTATGGTCACAAATCCGCAAGTTTTTTGTCCGCATCTTCTTACTTTTTCTAATAAAATAGAAATTATGCTTGGGGACAAACTTACGGTCTTTGCTAGGAAAAAAATTAATTTATCTAATTTCTGTTTTTGGATTCAAACTTCCTCAACTATAGTTTTTTAATTTTTAAAAGGAAGCCTTGCAAAAGTGCGCGAACTTGTTCAACCAATTATTCAAGGCAGTACACAAAACATTTCGATTTGGCAAAAACAAAATTTAAAAAAATTAAATGAACCACTTCAAGAGATTTACGATGCTGCAAGTTCATTTATTAACTCAAAAGATGATGTTGTTAAAAATAGTTTGTTCTATTTTGTGTAAATTTATCTAATTTTATTTTTAGTTTCACTGCGTTTTTCGACTTGGGTTCGACAGGTTTATTCTATTTTTAATTTTTCTTTTATCCTTTATAGGCTTATGAAAGATTGGATGTAGCAAACAAGAAATTAGTTGTATTTGAGGAAAAATATTCTGGGTTACGGCAAAGGTTAGATCTTGTACGACAAATTAAGGAGGCTCCAAATATTTACATGATGGCCGTCCCAGAGGTTATACGACGGGAAGAGTTGAGAAAGGTTGTCTTTTTGATAATTTAATTAAATTATTTTTAAAGGAATTTTCTGTTTGGATAGCTACACATATCGATAAATGTTCAGCTTTCATTGCCGAAGAAAATCGTATTCGTGAAAGATTTCAAAACAAATTGGACAAACATTTTTTGTGTCAACTTTTCCCTGGAATGGGTGACCGAATTCCCCAATTTACAACAACAACTACTCCAAAAATTGATCAATCACTTCCAAAAATATCAAGTAAACATCTTACTGAACTTAGAAAGGTTAGAAAAAATTTATTGAAATTTTTTTATTTTTCCCTTTTAGATTTTCCCTCATATGAAGGATTTGCTAATAGTTGGTGCCCCTATGGTCTTTCAACGTTTATCAGTTTTTGATTTTTCCCAATCACAAAATCAACAAGTAATGCAATCACAAATACGACGAGAACAAAGCTTTTACGATCGCGAAAGAATTTCAAATTTTGACTTTTTGGATAGAAATTTTTCTTCAACAAATTGGCTCAAGTATTAACTATTTAGAATAATTTAAATTTAAAATATTTTAGTGAAGAAACTATGGAAATTATTTCCCCTTCTGTTGCTGGTTGTGGGCGAGCTTTTCTTACTTTTGCTCGTGATGGGCCAGGCTTTGCTTCCAACACATCTTTGAACTCAATTGGAGCAAATATATTAACAGAATCGCCACCACGTGGAATATATGGACAAATACAGCCTAATTATGGACCTCAATTTGCATTGACTTATAATAACAGTTCAACTAAGATTGTTGATAATGATGAAAGGAATGAGGTTAAATAAATGTTTTTTTGTTATTTAAAAATTTCAGAATCGTGAATCAATGTCTCCACTCCAACCGAGTGCACCTATAGCAATTCCATCAAATGCTGATTCTCGTGATGATCAACAAAAAGAAGATTCAATAGGTTCTAACCATTTTAGTACACCTGAAGAATTTAGCAATTTTTGTTTAATAAATGGACAAAAAAATTTTATTGCAACAGTCAGTAGTGCTAAAGTAACATTTCCTGTATTTTTATTATTATTTTTAAATAATTAAAATTTTTAGAATTATCCTCTCTTTCGTTCTTCACCTAAAATTACTCGACCACTTTCGCTTGTTAAAGCCCAATGTATTAATCAACCAGCTTTAGTAGAAGAGGTTTAATTTTAAATAATATATTACATTAATAATTATTTTAAATTTTTTAGGTTCAAAATGATGAGTGTATTAGTAAAGCTGATATAACCTTAGTTTGTGAAAATAAAATTAAAACAAAATTAGCAACTGTTCAGAAACAAATGAAAGAAATTATTGAGGTTTATTTAATTAATACAAAAATTTGGGCTAAACACTTTCTTAATTATATTTTAGTAAACAAAAACTTTTTAGTTTATGGTAGATTAATTCTTTAAGAACAAAACATTTATTTACCTGTATGAATAGATTTAGGGACAAATTATTACCAAAAAAATTTTATTAATTAAAATTATTTTAGGATTTAAATGATCTTCGTAAAGTTGGGAATGAATTAAAAAATAATAACAATAATATTATTCCTTCAATTTCAAAAGAAATTTTAAAATCTATTCAAATACTAATAGAAAAAAGTTCATTGGAAGCAGTAGAAAAATATAAAATTAAAATGGAAAAGGAGAATAATGAACGTTTATTGGAAATTGAAACAAAAATGAATGCACAAATTAATGAACTTAAGGAAAAATTAGAGGTTTTTATTACATATAATTACCTAAACAAGTAATAAGAAATTAGTCAAAAACATGTTTTAATTTATGTTTTGACAATAAAATAAATAAACAACATGTTTTGGAAAACATAAAATATGTTTTAAAATGTTTGGAATTTGAACCTTTTTAAAAAACTGTAAACATTTTTTAAAACATTTTTATGAATGTTCGGAATAATTAAAACATGTTTTTAATGTTCCTTCAAAAATGTTTATAATAAATAAACATACCTTAAAAACATTTAAAAGATATTGTTTAAATAATTTAAACACATGTTTTAGAGACATAAAATGAAGTATAAAAATGTTTCTTCAAAACATTATTATTAGGATTTGCAAAAACAATTCTCAAACATTTTAAGCTTAAAATAATATTAGTTAGGCGTGTGGAAAACTGCTTGCCCTTTTAGGATATAATTAGAACAAAATAAATAAGTAAAGGGTATATATCAAATTGCAATTTAATTCGTAGCGCCTCTGTCTCTGATTTCTAAAAACTTTCATTTTTCTTTCAGAATGAACAAAAAACTAGAGAAGAAACTGAAGAAAATTTAGCTGATAAAGAAGTACAAATGATTCACTTAAAGGAAAAAGTTGCAAAAGAAAAAGAGGATTTTGAAAAAATTATTGCTGAAAAAGAAGGGCAAATTACGCAGTTAAATGAAAAAATTAATCTTATTACAAAAGAAAAAGAAGATAGTGAAAAAATAATTGCTGAAAAAGAAGGTCAAGTTACGCAGTTAAATGAAAAAATTAATTTTGTTACAAAAGAAAAGGAAGATTTTGAAAAAATAATTAAAGAACAAAAAGAAACAAATTCTTCGCATCAAAACCGATATAAAATGATTGAAAGCACAACCACATTAGGTTTATTTAAAATTCTTTAATTTGATTTATAAAAAGGGGAGGCGAAAGGAATACTATTTTAAAAAAAAATATTTTTAAATAATAATTAATTTTAGCTTCTGAAATGTTAGATAATTTAACACAAACTTCTGCATTAAATCTTTCATTTATTGATTTGAAAGATGCAATGAATCAAACAAAATTTAATACAAAATTGGAATATGAAAACAGCAATTTAAATCGTTTTCTTCTTCGTAGTTGTAAATCTCAAACTTCTATTCGAGAAAATATTATGTGCTGTTTTGTATCATTGGCAGAGGTTTATTTATTTTTTAAAAAAGAGAATTTTAAATTATATTTTCAGATAGTAGAAGGAATTGGTGCATTAATTATTTGGAATGAAAAAATGAATGCATTTGTTGCACATTGGTATATATTTTTATTTAAAAAAAAAAATTTTTTTAACTAAATATTAAAGTTCAAGCCAAAATCCTTGCTATTATATTGTAAATGATTCAAGCCTTGAAGGTGTAGGATTAACAAAAATTTGTAACAATAAACAAGAGGAAGATATTTCTAAAAAAGACAGAAAATGGTCATTTGTTTTGGTTGAAAGTATTTTACTATGTAAAATTAAAAAAGATTTAAATCGGTAAATATTTTAATTAAAATTTTTCTTTTAAAAATTCTCCTTTTCAGTTATAATCTACCTTTCAACACTCGATTTTTTAGCATTTCTGTGCTACCAATGCCTTGTGATTTTAGTTCGTTATATTCTGCGATTGAATTAAAATAAGGTTTATATTAAACTCTTGATTTTACGGATACTAGAAATAAAGATTCTGGCCTCAAAGGTTTTTAAAATGATCTGCGAGGTATTTAAAAACACGTGTATAATTAAATATAATTTTTTTTCTCACTTACACTTTGTACCTCTCTCTCAATATACATATATTTTTTAAATATTAAAATGACAATTTGTAATCATTTGCTTTAATAAAATAATTAAAAAAAAAGTGTATTAGGTCGAAAATTCTACTCAAAAAAGACTCTGATTTTAATTTCTATTATTGTTTTCTATACTAAAACATATATAAATTGTGATTAATTTCTGTTAACAAAAATAGAAGCTCTTAAAGAGAAATACCCAATTTAATACGGTCTAAGATTTGACTTGTTAGAAAGATGATCAGCATTGGAAGAATATTCTAAAATAAATTGCTTTGAGCCTTTTCCTGTCTCAACAAATTTTGTAACAGTTGCCTGACCAACATAATTCCAATCATTAACTAATACTTCGTGGATAGCACCAATTGGAGAGGCGTGAGATACAAGGACAATTGATTCTAGATTTGGGGGTCTTCGAAATCTTTTAAAAAAATTAACCTGCGTCTTTGCATTTCTCACAGATACCATTTATAGTTTTTTGAAGACGTCCAACACAAGCGCTATCACCCATACCCTCCTTAGGCATAGGTTTAGTAAATATTGGTTTGTAGGATGTATCAACTAATGGAAAACGCTTTTTCAGCTCAGTTGCCTCCTCAAAACTAGGAGGTTCTTCACACATATAGAGAGCCTTAAATTTAAAAAAAATATTTTAAAGAGAAACTACCTCACACAATCCCGGCTCTAATTTGATTGGAATTTTACGTTCGTTTGCTATTGCCGTTGCAGTTTCGACAGTACGTTCAAATGGTGAAGCGAAAATATGATCGATATGAATTTTGGAAAATCTAAAGATTTAAACTTTCGAAAAAAAACAAAGAAACCTTTTAGCCAATTCTTTTGCTTGTTCTAGACCTCTAGTAGATAATGGACTATTATCTGATTTAAGCTTGTGAGGATTTGCGTTTTTCCTCCAATTTGAGTTAATGTTGTCCTCACGTTCCGCATGGCGAACAACCCACAATACCCGTGATGCCGACATCTTTTGAATTTCTTAATAAAAAATAAATAAATATAAGCACATTAATGAACATTTTACTAATGGCAAAATGGTCAGTAGCATTTTGAAGGACGTTTTATCAAAAGCTGAATTTTTTTTCTTTAATTTTTTCTATAAATATTTTTTTTTAATTTTTAAATTTATTTACAGCAAAAATGGAACCGAAAGAAATTGATTCCCGTTTAATAAACAATTGTCTTCGAGGTTTAATATTTTTTAATGGTCTTGATACTAGTGGACGAACTCCTCATCATGAGGCAATATTTAATTCTTTTATTGACCTAAAACGTGAAAGATCCGTTCAATGCCAATATAAAATACTTAATTATGAAGACAATTTTTTTAAGAAAAACAATCTTAAAAAGGTTAGAGAATTTATTTTTTTTAATTTTATGTTTTATCACACCTCTGCTCGAGTAAAACGGAAGTGATATAAATTTAACTAATATTTTTAATTAAATTTTACTTTTTCTAGTCTCCTCCAAACGATACACTTTCTATTAAAAATAAAAGTCAAGGGATAATTAAGCGTTATTGGCAATATAAATATTTGGATGAAAGACCAGCTTTAATCGTTTTATTCGTCGATTTAGATTGGGACAGTGAATTATGGCAACAACAAAAGGCTGAATGTGAATCAAGGCTAAATATATTAAGGTTAATTTTTATTAAAAAATAAAAGCTTGTGAATTTTTTATTCAATTTATTTAGGCAATGTATTGGCCAACTCGAAACAAAATTGGCTCTTGTACTTATTCAAAAAGCAAAAACAAAAGTTGACGATTCTATAGCTACAGAAAAAGCAATTGAAATTTGCCAGTTTTGTAAAATCTCTGCAAGACAATTTTACGTCTTTCCCCTCTTAAATGATTCAAAAGCTACGACCGAATGTGTTGTCCGCTTAGAATTTGCCTTTAATCAAATTGCTCAAGTAATTTTAATTTTTTAAGGCTTAATAGACTTAGATAGCTATAGAACTTTAATTTAATTTAAAAATTAAAAAAATTCTTTAGGAAGCCTATCAGTCTTGTTTCAAAAAAATACGTGCTAGAAGTGTTCCAAACAATGACCAGCATCTTTTACTTCGACAACAATTTAAATTAGCATTTATTTCAGAGCTTAGAGAAGACAGACATTCTTCGCTTAGGTTTTCTTTTTTACAAAATTTTTTGTTAATTTAATTTTAGATATTATAAGCAAGCATATCAAATTGCTGCAGATTTGGATTTGCCTGATAATTGTTTTTATGAATTAATGAATATTGCTGGGTTTTTAAATTATAAGGTTTTTATTTTATTTTTAGTTAAAGTTTTATTTTTACCAATTTAAATAAAAGTTTAATAAAGGGATGAGATGTTCATTCCCATTGACAAAATTCTTTTTTCCAATTTTACAATGTTTTTTTGTTAACAATTTCCAAATTTACTAAATAATTTTATTACCCAAAATTACTCTCTTATTTTACCCAAAATTTTGAGTAGACTTATAAATGACAATTATTTTTAAAATTAATTTTAATTTTTTTTTCAAATTTTCCCACAGATTTGTGAATTAAATTTTATTTTAAATAATCCGTTGGAAGCACTTAATCAATTTAGAAAACATTCAATTAATTTTTTTAATCGACAAATTGGTAATTATCCAAGCAAGGATTTGGCTAATATTGAATTTGAATGGTGGAAATCTCAACAGGTTTTTTTAAGAAAATTTATTTTCTAACAATTTTATTTAAATCAGTTATTCATTTTTTAACTTTTTTAAATATTTTTTTTTTTTTGTTAATTTTCTTTTAAAATTTGGGTAAATTTTTAACTTTTTTATAATTTAATAGAATCGACTTTTTGCTGATCTTTTTAATTTTGCTGTGTCGAATGGGGTAGCAGCCTATGCTTCACAAAATCCTGGACGCTTTTTAGAGGAGTCTGCTTCACATTTAAAGAAGGCAAATACATTAATTAGACAAATAAAAGCTAAAAATGCTTTACAACAAAGACAATTTAGCTGTTCAATTAAATTAGGTTTTTTTTTGAATTAATTTAATTGTTATTTACATTTTAAAGGAGGAGTTCGCAAATAATGTCCGCATTTTTTAAAACGATTTTTATCATCTTTTTTATATCTAGTGTGCTTCTTTATTTTAATTTTATTCAATTCTAACGATTTGCGGACTTTTCTTGCGGACAGTATTTGCGGACTTTGACCTTTTAAAAACAAATTATTTTAAAAAGATTTGAACGCCCCAACAATATATTTTGGACATCGTCCCTGGCATAATAACGAATTAATTTTGGCTGAAATGAAAGGAAATTTACAATTAGTGGAACATGCTGCAAAGACTTTTCTTGAAGTAATTTATTTAAAAAATTAAATTTTAATTTAATTTTTTTTTTTTAAAGCAAAATATTCAAGAAAATTATTCACAATCAATTCAACTATTTTCTGCTGCCATAATTCAATTTAAACGTTATCATTGTAAAAGATTTTCTACGTTATCTTATTTAAATATTGCAGAGGAATATATTTGTTTTAAGCAATTTAATAATTCTCTTCAGGTAATTTAAGCAATTATTTTCTTTTAACCAAATAGTTGTTAGTTGGTTAAGTCGGTAGTGTTGGGGGTTTTGTTGTTTGTTTTGTTTGGTTCGACTCCAATAAACGTTCACTGTTTTTTCATTACTAGGAACTACTAAAACTTAATTCCTTTTACACAAAATAATTTTTATTTTTTTTTCTTAATATTTTAAAATAGATTTTGAGAATTATTCGTTATTTAAAAAATTAGGAAATTAAAAAAAAAAAAATTTTTTTTCTTATTTAATTTTTAGATTCTTCAACATGTTTTAACAGAATTTAAATCCTTTTCATTTCATTCACTTTTACGAAATGTTCTTTTATTAATTGCAAATTGTGCTTATTGTTGTTTAAATATTAATGAATGGATTTTTGCTATAGTTTTTAACAAAAAATTTTTTTTTAATTTAAAATTTAAGGCACAAATACTTCATTATAACATATCTAATCCTTATAATCAAAATTTAGAGTCTTATCTTTTTGAAAATGCTCAAAAATATTTTTCAGGTCAAACACAATTACCTTTCCCTATTTTGCCTAATTTTCCTTTTTTAGAGGAGGATGTAAGTTTTAATTTAAATTATATTTTTAAATATTCTTTATTTAATTTTTATTAAAAATTTTATTTAATTATAAAATAATTTTTTTTTTAAATATTTATTTTAATTTTTTATAGTTTAATTCTTTTAATCAACAATGGGAACAATTATTATTAAATAATAAATTATCTCAAAATTTATTTCAACTTGAAATGTGTCAATTAAATTATTATTCTTTTTTAAATTGTAAAATTAATTTATTACCTTTTAATACAATTGAATATGAAAATAATAATTATCAATTAAATAATACTACTACTACTATATGTTCTGGTGATTGTTTACCTATTAAAGTAAATTAATTATTTTTAATTATTTATTCCCATTAATGTTTTTGTATTTTATTCGATTTATTTAAAGTTTAAATTTTTTTTACTTCATTTTTCGATGCGTAAATGTGTTTTACATTTGTATTTGTGGAGGGAGAAAACAAACTTAGTCTCATAATACTTATATTATTTTGTATTTTCCATTGTATTTCTATTTTAATAAAACACATTGTTTGTAAATCTAGTGTGTTTTTTCCTTTATTATTACAAACTTAATAATCCAAGTTGTAATAAAACATGAACAAAGTTTAATTAAAAATAAACTTGAAACAAAAAGTTTAAACTTAAACATAAATTGAAACTTGAAACATTTTTTTTTGTTAACATATTTTTTACAGGTTCTCTTAAAAAACTTTTCAAATATTTCACTTAATTTAAATAATTGTACAATTTATTTGGAACAAAATTCTTCAATTAATAATAACAAATCATTAATTACTTTAAATAATTTTAATATTATAAATAATAATTCATTAAATTTTAAAGAAAATATTTCAACAACAATTAATTTATTTCCTAACCAAACTATTATTCTTCTCTTTATTTTAAAAATTAAAATTGGGAAAGAATTTTTACAAGAATATTTAAGACAACAAGATAGAGCACAAAGTCCTTCTTCTTCTTCTTCTAATTTAAAAAATATTCAATTAGATTTATGTGTAAGTTTAAATTAATTAATTTTTAAATTTTATTCTTTTATTTCTCTTTATTTATTTATTTAATTAAAAAATCTTTTATTTTTCTTTAATTTTTTAAGGTTCGTAACTTTACTATTAGAATAAATAATGGATGTTTTATTTGGGAGTATAATGATAAGTTGACTCAAAAAAATGATAACTTTTTTAATTTTATTGAAAATCCATTCATCAGGTAAAAATAAAAATTAATAATAATTTATTAGTTTAATTATTAATTTTATTGTTTTTTTATTATCTAACTTGAATAAATTAAAAGGGTAATTCCACGACAAATTAATTTGTTAATTGTATGTCCGTTTAATAAAATTTATTTATTTACTGAAGAATCTATTGAAGTAGGATTTTCTTTAAAAAATAATTTAGAAGATTGTCAAGATTTAAATTATGTTAGGTTTGAATTAATTAAATTATTTTAATTTAAATTTTAAAAAATAGAATTCTTTGTCAAAAGGTTTATTGTGAAGAAGATCAACAACAAATAAAATTAAAAAAAGTTGGTTCTTTTATTAGTTCAAACAATTCAGGATATACTTTTGTACCAATATTTAATCAAGAAGTTGCTGCTCAACTGGAGAAAAATAAAACGGTTAGTTTTATCTTTTTAAGAGTTTAATTGCACCCGCTCAGAGAGCGTTGCCCCCATAGCCGACCCCATAAGGGGCCAGCTGACGATCCTCAACGTCAGGGCATCCAAAAATTTCGGCACCGCCTCAACAAGCTTCACGCTCAAGGGGCAACGCCTATCCTCGTCATCGAGGGTGCTTGGTGAAGCAATTTGCGTCTCCGCGAGAGAGTACATACTACAGAAATGATCCTGAGAAGTACAGTCCCAAAGATTAGGGGGAAAATGTTTGGAAACATATAAAATGTTTTTAAATGTTTTAGCTGTGTTACAAAAGAAAAGAAATTAAAACAAACTTGTTGTACTATTTCTTTTCTTTAATTGTCTCGTTTATTTTGTGTTTTCTCTCCCTTTTCTTTTTTTTTTTGCTAGGGAAATGTGTTTCTTTTGATTAAAGAGAGATAAGCATTTGCTTTGTTTAAAAAAAGAGTTTTAAAAAAGGGAAATTGTGTATTTTGTCAATGTTTGACATTTGGGTGCTAGACTTTTGGTGATCCTTGATGGGAAAAAAACGCAAAAAACTCCTTAATTTTCATTTTTTATCAATCATTTTTTCTCCCCCAGTTTAGGGTCCTCAAAAGCCTTTTATACCAAAATGTCAAGCAGAAAGAAGATCTTTTTCTATAAATGCTAGCATTTTATTATTAAACTTTAATAAATTTAATTAAAATAAATTTTAAAATTTAAGGTTGATTTTTCTGTTCGTTTACAATCAAAGTCTAATAATTGTATTGCATTAAATATTAAAGTTAGTTTTTTTTTATGAACTTATATTGTAAAGAATTATTTTTAGTTATCAGCCTTCCTTCATTCTGATGGAGAACCTGTCGAATTTTTTCAAGACTTTTCTATTGAATGTTTACTTCCTTTTACAGGAAAAACTTTTATTTATTCAGAAAATGTTTTGAATTTTAAATAATTAAATTAAATTATTAATTTTAAGGGAGAATTAGCACAATATTTAATTGCTGGGCAATGTTATCGATTTAATCTTTTATTAGAACCAATGGAAGGAATTAAAATATTGGATATAAAATGGAATTTGGTTAATAATAAAATAATTTTTAAATAAGTCATTAGGGAAACTTTAAAATTTAAAAGAAATATAATTTTCAATTTTTATTAATTGTGTTTGTGAAGCAAACATTTTCTATTAACCTTACTAACTTTTACTGGAAAACTTATACATTAAATAAAACTTTATTTAATTCAAGTTTTATAAATCAAGTTTTTTATTCTGAAAATTTAAATATATTAAACTTTAGTTTAGAACATTTTCAGAACAAAACTTGTTGTTCACAACATTTCCGGTTGTAATTATTTTACAACAATCTTTTTCCTAATAAACATTAAAACTTTTTACCTCTATTTTCCGTAAAATACAAAATTAAACTTGAAACATTTTTTTAAGAATGAAGATTCTATTCGTTTATGTAAATTTCCACCATTTTCTCAATTATTAAACGAACAATTAAAACATTTATTTATTACATCATCAAAAGATTCAAATAATTCAATTAGTAATGATATTTATGTTGAGATAATGGAGGGAATAAAAATTGAAGATTTAAAAAAATTATTATCAATTGGTGATGTTATTATAGAATGGAAAAGGTAATATAAAATAAATTAATTAATTAAAAAAATATTTAACATATTTAACAGTCAAAATTCATTAGAATCTATTCGTTCATTAATTAATATAAATCAACTTCCTCTTTATTTTTCACCAATTTCTTTAAAAATTAATTTTATTGAAGACAACATTGAACAACAAAGTTTAAATTATTTTCAAGTTGGAATTCCATTTAATGTTTATTTTAAATTATGGAAAAATTCTGAAAAATCAGAAGAAGAAAAACAAGAAGAACAACCTTTAAATATACAAATAATTTTTGAACAAAATAATCAATTTATTTTTTCTGGGTTAAAGGAGGTAAAAATTAATTAATTAATTAAAAAATTATATTTTTTAATCATTTTTATTTTTTAAATTTAACTTATAATTTTAATTTAAAAATTAATTAATTTTAATTGTTTTTTTTTTAAATTAAAAATTAATTTTTATTTATTTTAATTTAATTTAAAAAATAAAATTTAAGGGTTTATTTACTTTATTACCTAATGGAATTCAACAAACTTTTGTTCAAAAAATTATTCCTTTAACTCCAGGTTTTATACAATTTCCACAACTTCAAATTAAATGTTTAAATAATTCAAACCAATTAAAAAATGATGTTTTGGATGAATTAAACAAACAAATTGATGTTTATATAAAAAATGTTTTACCTAAAGAAATGTTTGTTTTGGTAAGTGTTTTATTTCAAATTTAAAAAAGTTTTCTTTTATTTAAAAACTTTCCGGAAAATACTTAAGTCATTGAAGCATGCGTTATTTGCAAAACATTAAAAAAATGTTGAAATTTTTGTTTTTATTACGTTTGTTTATGCTTTTTTATTCTTGTTGTTTTACAACATGAATTATCTAAAAACACATAAATACAGCACTATAATGCATTAAAAAATGCAAATATTTTCATTTTTTTGTATTTTTAGTATTTTTGCATTTTTTGTTTATGCGCATTTTCTATTTTCCGCCAACGTATTTTAGCTCTTAAAAGTTGTTTTTATTTTTAAAAGTTTTTTTTTTATTATTAGCTTTTTAAAAATTTTTTAAAGTTTAATTTTAATTAATTTTTTTTTGTTGTATTTTTAATACTTTAATTAAATATCTTCTACAAGCAATAAAGATTAATTTTTGACATTTTTTTTTATCTTTTATTAAGCACTATTAAATTTTAATTAAAAAAAATTAATTAAAATTTGATGGTTAATTTAAATTATTAAATTTAAAAAAAATATTTAAATTATTATATTTTTTTTAAATTTAACTTTAATATAACGGAAATAATTAAATTTAGTGAATAATTAATTAATTAATTTTTCTGTAATATTAAAATACAAATTTATTTAAAATTAAAAAAAAAAATATTTTTTTATTAGAATTAATTAATTAGGATTTAATTTTAGAATAATTATATTTTAGAATTTATATTTTAATTAAATTTTTATTAAAATTTTATTTTCTTTGAATTTATTTTTTTTTCAATAAAAAAAAATAATTTTTTTTTTGGCTTCCTTATTAAATAAATCCTTAATTAATTAATTAATTATTTTTATCATTTCCGAAAATTTAGTTTTTTAAATTTTTTTAAATTAAAATTAATTTTTATTTTTTACAGCCTTAATTATTGCTTATTTTGTTTTCTTTTTTATTACTTGGAGGTACATGGATATAGCAGAATATATATATGTATTTTTTTAAATTTTATTTATTTGTTACGCTGTGATTTTATTTATTAAAGTATTTTTTAAATTTGAATTGGAAGACTTTAAAAACACTAAAAAAAACTTGAAAAGTTTTGTATTTTAAAAGTTGTTCACAACTTAAGTTTTAAACAAACACAAAACAAAATCAGAATTTTTTATAAACTTTAAAAAAAGTTTGTATTTTAATGTATTTACCTACTTAAGTTTATTAAATTAATAAAAAAATTCTTTTTTTATTTTTTAAATTTATTTTTTCAGCAACGAAAATATAAAATAAAATATCCTATCGTCTTTATAAAAATATTTATTTATTTTATTTATTTTTTTGGCATTTAATATCGTCACTTCCGCATTTTTCTGTCATATTTTCAATAATTTTTTAATTTTAATTTATTTGACATTTTTAAGGGAATATTTATTTAAAAAGAAATTTTTATCTTCCTTTGGGATTTAATTAATTCTTTATAAACATTTTCTAAAAATTAAGGACTTTTTAAGAATGTCAAAATTAGCGAAAGGAATGGTGAGATTAAGTTTTTTTTATTTTATATCGTCTGTGTTATTTTTTAAGCATTCCTTTACAATTTGTATTTTTTTATTAATTTGAAACACAAATCAGAATTTTTTAAATCAACTTGTTTGTTAACTTCAAATAAACATAAAAACACAAAAATCAGAATTTTAGGAAAAAAAAACCTGGAATAAACTTTTTTTTTATTCATTTCTCTGTGTTGTTAATAAATAATTTTTTAACCCTAACATTGTATTTTATGTATTTTTTGTACCCTTCGGCGCAATTCACCGATCATTTATTTTGTTAATTTACGTTGCGCCCAAATGTCTTTCATTTAAAGATCAAATAAATAATTCTTAAGGGGGAGGAATCCTTTGCTGCAATTTTTCTAGTAAATATTAATTATTACAAGAATTATATAATTAAAAAAAAAAAGGATTTATTTTTTAATTAAATGACTCAAGTATTTAAAAGCAAAAAATATTTTATTTTATCATTTATTAAATTTAAAAAAAATTTTTTTTTTCATAAAAATAAATGTCCCAATTTCTTACTTCAAAAAAAAAAAATTAATTGTAAAATTCTTTTAGTAGTATAATTTATTTTTTATTTAATTTTATTTATTTTTTTTCTTAAGCAAAAGGGTAAAAATTAATTGTACATTAAATAAGTAATAATAACCTTAAATATTTTTATTATTTTATTTTTTAGTTTATAATGTTTTAATTTTTTTTATTAAATAATAATATTACTTTTGACATTATAAATATATAATACAAGGAAAAAAAATTTTTTTTAATGCAAAATAAATTAATTTTTTAAATTATTTATTTTTAATTTTATAGATCCCTAAAATGTCTATACTCTTAAAGTAAAAGATTTTTGATGTTATTAAATACTTTCCTATTATATAAAATAATCTTTTATATTTATATAAGATATTTATTTTGAATATTTTTGTTTATTTTTAAAAAAGTTTATTATTTTTATATTGACTTTTTTAATAAAAATGGGCCAGTTGAGTGCCGAGCAGTATAACAATTGATAGACTGGGTACTTTTAAACAATTTTGGTACCATTAGATAGAGCAGAAAATGAACTATAAAATTGTAAAAAATCAGAATTTTTGGATTACTGTACAAAAAGTTATAAACGAAAAACTAAACATATAGGGAAATTATATTGTGTTTTTTTTTTTGTGTTTTTTGGCTATAATGTCTTTTTACGTATTTCAGAAAAATTTTTATTTATTTACCTAATTTTCTGTTTTATTTAAAATAACTTTGTATTTCCTACGGCTTGCGTTTAACTGGCCGATAACCTTTAGTTAATTAATTAAAACATTTTATGAAGAGATTATTTAATTATTCTATTAAATAAAAATTAAATAAAATTATAATTTAAATATATTTTTAAATTCTTTAAAAATAAAAATAAAAATAAATTTCAATTTAATTATTTATTTATTTTTACACTTTAATTTCCCCTTATAATAAATAAAATAATATTTTCTTTAAAAAAAAAAAACTTTAATTTAAATATCATTTATTTATTTATAAACAACAACATTAGCACCACCTTCATAACACAAAAATGCCATCAATGGCGCATAACCCAGAAATGGACACACTTGGGAAACGGAAAAATAAGGAAAGGCTTAAGGGGCATTTTTATTGCATATATCTACACACATTTATTATATATTTGCATTTTTTTGGTATTTTATGTTATTTGAGTAATTTAATGATACAAAAAATTAAATAAAATTAAATATGAAAAATTTGCGGACAAAAAAAAAATTGCGGACAGAAATAATTATTTAAAAATTTATTTTAATTAAAGTTGCTTCTCTTGTCCGCAAGATTAATTGAAAAATTTCAAATATTTTTAACCTATTTTTACATTTTAAAGGTATAAACTATTCATTTACATTATTCTCTGAATTTCCAGAATTTTTTTTTATTTTGTCCGCAATTGTAAAAATGTCCGCAAATATTTGCGGACAATTTTATATTAATCTTATTTTTTGCAAAACCTTTATTAAAAAGGGTAAAATAAAAAAAGGCCCACATCACTATTTATATTTATCAATTGTATAAATCGAGTTCATTTAAAAATAATAAAGCAATGCTAATTAATGTTTTTTTTATTTTTAAAAAATAATTTTAAATGAATTTATTTGTTCTAAAAATTTCAATTAAACATTAAATAAAACTCTTGTAATATTTCTATTATTATTTAACTTTTATATTTAATTAATTTTTTTTTTTTAAATTTATTTATTGCCTTAACATTAATTAATTAAATTAAAAAATTAATGGAAAGAAAAATATTTTTAAAAAAGTCTTTAAGTAATTTAAAAATTAATTAAATTTAACATTTAAATTTAATTTTTTATTTACTTAAATTTTTTTAATTTTACCATTTTTAATTAAAAAACAATTGTCAAAGGACATAAGATTTTCTTAACCACGCCTATTTTTCTTTTCTTGTTCTCTCCAAGTTTTATGAGAAAAGAACTAAAACTTTTTCCTTCACTAAAAAAAGCTTTTTAAATAATAATTTGAAGGGGCGAGACAAAATGCCCGAGACAATAACGTCCAGAACACTAAAATTTGACATTATTACATACTGTAGATCACTGTATTCAAATTTACCATTTTGACATTCTTTCACTTTTGACGTTTTACAAAAATGGCATTTTGTCTTAAATTCATTGGCCACAACCTTTAAAAAACTGCGCACCTATTTAAGCTTTATATTATAAAAGGAAAGAAGAAAAAGAAGAAGGGGGGAAATGAGAAGCTGAATAATATATATTTATATATATATACGTATAGGTATATATTAACTATTCCCCTATTCATCTAAATTACAATAAATCAAATTAATTAAAATAAATAATTCAATAATTTAATTTTTAGATGAATAGGGTGTATATATATATATTAAATAAATTATTTTTATTTATTTTTGCATTTTCTATTTTTTTTTTCTTTCTCATCCCTCAATATATATTAAGCCTTTTATTTTTCCTTTTTTTTTTTTTTAATCGCAACAGTTTGTTAAAAAAAGAGAAGAAAAAATAAATGGGAGGAGAGGAAAAATAAATAAATAAATATATTTATTTAAAAGGAGCACATTTTGCCTCACTTTCTAGGTCATTTCATATGTGAGAAATTATATATAAATTTATTTATTTTAAAGCTTTATAGGGACACTAAATAAAAGCCTCCTCTTTTATTGTTAAAGGTAACTGACCATAGATGAAAGGAAAAAATAAAAAAAATTTATTTTTTATTTTTAATCTTAAAAAAAGAATTTTTTTTTTAACGCTTAAATTTACTTTAATTTAAATTGTTTTAAAAATTAATTTTAAACCTTAAAATTATTAGGTACTGTATATTCTGAAGAGTCCACTTTGAACTGTCCCGAAATGAAAATTCTAAACTCACTTGCCTTTCTATTAGAGAGGGCCTTACAATTAGAATATTTATTTTAATTAAAAAAATGTTTTTTATTTTCTCTAGTTAAATAAACGCAGCTTAATTCTTTTCTAAAAAATTTTATTTAAAATTCGTCATTAGAAATCTTTAAATTCTTAAATTAACATCATTTAATTATTTTTGTCTGATTAATCTCTTAAATATTTTTCTTGAAACTTTTTAAAATGGTAAGTTTATTATTAGCTTAATATAAAAGGATTTTTTTTTAAAAGAAGAAGAGGAAACAATTTTTAGTTAACGTTATTTAAATTAAAAATCTTAATTTTTTGATGATGTTAAAGTTTTTTTTAAAAAATAAACTTGGATTTAAACATGCGGAATATATTTGCAGAACATTTATATGAGAAACTTTGTTTAATAAAATCAGAATTTCTGGTTTTTGTTTAAATAAACTTTTTCTTTTACGCTAATATTTCAAACATTTTTATTAAAAAAAATAAAAACATGTTGTTGTTCGAACAATCTGAACTAATATTTTTATTAAATTTATAAACCAATAAATATTCTAGAAAAAACATTTTTTTTTTAAAGAGGCAACAACAAAAGAAAAACCCACAACAACAACAACAACATCAACAACAACAACAATTATTATTATTATCATTACCATTATTTACTGGTACTTTTTTCTTCTTTATTACTAACCCTTTGGGTATTCTTTCAACATTTATCATTAATTCTTCTAATTCTTTACTAACATCAAATTATTCAATTAAAAAAAATAAATTAAAAAAATATTTATTTTTTAAAATGTTAACTTCCGGAATTGGAATAAAAAGATTTTGGCCTGTTTATTTTTTTATTTTTTTGGTAAGCTTTATTTTTAATTTTTTTTTTATTAAAAATTTCTTTAAATTAATAAAAAAGTTTATTTTTATTTTATTTTTTAAATTATTAAATAGATTAGTTTATATAAAACCTTAATATTTTAAAATTTTACAAAAATAACTACAGTATACCAAAAATTATAAAACTTTATTTTTATATTCCTTAAAGTGTCTTCTAATAAATTCCAAAATTTTTAATTTTTTGCTTTACTACAAACAAAGTTATAAGCAAGAATATATTTTAAGGTCATTCATAGAGAATTGCCTTTAATTTTTAAATTTTTTTAAAAATTTTTTAAATTTTGAAACTTACCATTTCGAAAAAAAAAATCAAAAAAAAATTTAAATATTTAAGATCTTATTTATTTAATAAAATAACAAAAAAATTTTTATTTTTAACATTTTAAAAATATTTCCTCATAACTTAAGGATTTACGTACAAAAAAAAAAGATTAAATAAATTTTATAGTTTATACATTAAAAAATAACATTTTAATTAGAATTAAAATTTTGTACAAATATGTAAATATTTTTAATAATTTTTAAATCTTATCCTCTTTTGTATACCTCCTCCTCCTCATTCTCTTTATTTATTTTTAAAAAATTATTTTAATTAAAAAAAAAAATTTCTTCCTCAATAAAAAATAATAATTAAATAATTTTTTTTTTAAATTAAATTTTTATTTTTTATTTAAGTAAATAAATATTTAATAAATTAAATATTAAGTAGATTGTAATTTATTAATAAACGTTAACTTTTTAAATATTTTTTTTAAGCTTTAAATTTTTTTTATTAAATAAAATAAAATATTTTTTAAATTCTTTAGATTAATTAAAATTTTAAAATAAATTTAATTATTTTTCTTTTTTACCAAAAATATTTAAAAAAAAAGAAACCATAAAAAACCGTTTATTCTAAAATAATTATATAAAAAAAGTTAATTAAAAAAAAAAAAGGGAAAGAATATGTCCATTTAAATATTTTTTTTCTATGTCTAATAAAAAATAATTATATATTTTTTTTAACCAATTTTTGGAATTGAGAATAAGAGGATTTTGGAATTAACTAAAATTAAATATATATTTAACTTGGGATTTTTTTTTTTTTAATAATTTAAAAATTAAATAAATATTTTTTAAAATATTTATTTTTGGATTAATTTAGATGTCTTTAAATAGAAGAAAATTATTATTACGAAATTTAAGTTTAAAAAAAAAATTTTTTTTTTTAATTTAATCTTTATGCGGTGTTTGACCAACTTTACGCCAACTTCGATAACTTTTGAACAAATAAACTTTTTTTGATGATTTTGGTATCAATTTATAGAGGAGAATTTAAAATATAAAATATTAAAAAATAAAAAATTTATTAAATTTATAAGGAAAGATGGACAAAAAACTTTAATTTTTTGGAGAAAAATGCTTTTTTTCACAAATTTCATTACAACAAATTTTTTTTTCTTCTTAATTGTAAATTTTAGTTAATTTTCTCCTCTATTTATTGGTATTATTTTTATTTAGAAAGATTTATTTTTTTTAAAAAAGTAATTTAAGTTTATACAAAGTTGTTCCCTTACCCCTACCAAGTAGAGGTAAGGGAATATCGTTATTACGTAATTGTTATTTTTCATTTTTATTTAAAAGTGTATTGAACAAGCTTAAATTAATGGATATTATAGTTGAAAATGGAGGGAAAGCTTATGCGCCGGAAGCAATCGGGGAAGCAATTAGTCGGAAAAAGCAAAAACATAAGGGGAGAATGGCACAATTTACGATAATTGAAAGCAAAGGGGAATTAAAAAATATATAAAATTCATCGTTTTAGTTCTGGGCCAAATTAAGGAATTAATGCTGGAAGGGAAAAATAAAAAAAAAATTGTAATATGGATTAAAAGAAAAGAAAAAAAACGTCAGAAAATAAGGAAAAATAAGCGCAAAAATTGGAAAGAACAAAAATAGAAAATAAAAAAAAAATTTTTTTTTTAATATTTTTTAAAAGTACAATATTCTATTAGAGAAGAATTTAGATATAAAATAGGAAGAAAATTTTTTAAATTAATTTATTGTAAGCTTAAAGGATAATTTTTAATTAATTGCTTTTTAAGGTATGCAATGTTTGTTTATCGTCTGCTTGTTATGTTTGCGAACAGAAAGCCTTTGAAGAGTACAAAAGGTTACGTCAAGAACAGGTGTTAATTTATTCATTAAAACTAGCAAAGAAGAAAAATATTTGTAGAATAAAGCCATAAGTAAAATATGTCCAATTTGACATTTCGTCAAATGGACAAAATGGTCAACTTTTGAAAAAGTAAAATAATAAATTACAGTAATTGTTAAAATAGTTTTTGTGACTTTTTTGCATTTGACCATTTTGTCCAGTTGACAATGATTAGAAAATACGATACAATAAAAAACTTGCAATAATTCATTTTTTCCAAAAAGATTCTAAAAGATTTACTCAAAAAATTGGAACTACCAGTAAAACCAAATGTAACAGTTGACTACGATTCCTTACGATTTATTGCTCCAAATAATCAACGAATACAAGCATTAATTGAACAAAGTCGACGTGAACATTCAGACCATCGCCGAGTACGTAAAGTGAGTAATGAAATAAAAGGAAAAAAATAAATTGTTTTAAAGATTTATTTAAATTTTAAAAAATTGGGAAAATTATAGAAACCTTCGGTCTTTTAAGTATTAAAAGTTTTTTGGTATTACCTTTGTATTATTTAGACTTTTTATTTGTTGGATTTTTTAAATTATTTACCCTTGTAGGAACAAAAATTAATTTTCTCGTAAATAATTATTTAAAGTCCATCCAGCAGTGGCGCAGACGAAATTCTGACAGCAATGAAGGAATTTTTGAAGATGGTGTTGATTATTTCCCAGCACTTTATGAGAATGAACGTGAACAGCCTTCACAGACTAGTTATATTTTGGCTGAAAGGGCACCTGAATGGTTTGATCAGGTTTAGAATTTATTAAATAAATATCTGAAATAGTTATGGGATTGGAAATATTTTCGATTCCCCTAATTGGCATTTTGTCATATTTACCTTTAACTGGCATTTTGTCATATTTACCTATAACTGGCATTTTGTCATATTTAACTGGCATTTTGTCATATTTACCTTTAACTGGCATTTTGTCTTTAATAAATAAAATTTAATTTAAAGGATCTTCCAACAGCAGTTTTTAAATTTGGAGCAGATTTACGAAAAAAATTTGTAACATCTGCTCGTTTCAATATTTTCCTTCGACGACCAGAACAATTTTTATATGGACAAATAACTACTAGACTAAACATTTTTCAACGTTATACT